>JAOEGS010020073.1:0-16228 GCA_025447755.1 Corythornis vintsioides
AATGTTTTGAAGGAATTATTATCCCAAAATCTACACCTCTTTGCATGCCAAGAAAGGCTGTAACGTTACAGTAATATATATTATATGTAATATATATTATAATAATATATATGTATGTATCAGCACTGTGGCACAGACTGGTTAATAAAGTGTACTCTTTAAACTTCATGCATATATTCTTGCATACTTGCACACCTCTTACATTTACATGGCCAAAAGCAAAACAGGCCACAAAGTGCCTCCAATGATCTCTTAGTTGACAATAATGATATAAAACCATTTTCTCCCTCCACAGAAACACAGGCATTTGAGCATCCAATTTTACATACAGGCTTAAAAAAGGCAATTAACTGCTGCACAACAAACACCATTGTTTAGTAAAAGGTTCTTACCATATCCTTTATTGAAGATATCTCTGGCAGATTTGCCAAGGTCTACGTATGATGGAGGAATCGCCATTGGAGCTGAAAGGGAACAGGCTAGTTAATAATGAACCTTTCACCACTGTGTGCACACACAAGCTACAACTCTTTAAAGAGACTCTTTAAGGCACATTCATGTATGAGGGCAGATGGCTCAAACAACTACAGTATTCTGTGAAACACCTACAGTATTCTGTGAAACACCTACAGATCTTCAGCCATTCACTGGGCACACAGTGTTGTCTTGGCTCAGGGAATCTGCTTGTAGAAAAGAGTGATCTTTATGAAAGTCACCTGGAAGGACCTACAAGGTTTTATTTTCAAAATGTAGAAAGAGTGCATTCTCTATTTTGAAAAATCACTTTAAATGGTAGATGTACCATTTGAAAAGAAACACCTCATGCCATTAAGTAGCAATCAATCTAAAAGTTACACACACCCCCAAGTTTACTAGAGTTCAAGTGTGGGAGCTTGTCCTGTTAGTTTAAAACAAACAGGCAGTAGGAGTGCTGAGAAAGGCACTTGAAAGGGAGCTTTTCTCAGACAGGGAGCCTCTGGCAATGTCACTGTTCAGGAACCTGCCCTTCTAGACTAGCTGTGACCCAGCCTCCCTGGCTGATGGAGAGATAGCAGCCTGCAGGCTCACATGGCTCTCCTGGTTTTGGAAGTAATTTTGTTTGCTTTTTTTTTTTAAATAAATATGAATACATCTTCAGAACCTCCAGAAGAGCAACAGCCCCACACATTAAACTTCCAAATGAAAGCAGATTACTTTTTTTTTTTTATATATATACCTTACTTTTAACCAATATTTAAATTTGGCACCTGGCTTTTGAATTGCACATCTCTGCAAGGTCACAACTATATTCCATAATACAGGATCAAGGAAAACTTCCCCTCAAATATTTTCTTGAAACTTTCCTGGAACACTCAATTCAGAAAAAAATCCCATAGGGTGCCATTCCACTAAAAAGACTGTTGTTTCAGAAGGACATGCATGTTAAAAAATCAAAAGCTAATTACACCTTTCATATATAGCCTGTTTCTGAAAAACAACAACAATTAAAAAAAATAAAATTGTAGCAGGCAGTGGTAAGGAACAAGACTGTTTCTTGTATTTCTACAGTTTTTAATGCAGTTTTCTAGAGTATCTTTCTCCACCTCCCTAAGCCATAAGAGGACAACTGCAACCTCCTCTGAGCAAAAACATCTATACACAGTCTCACTTCAAAAACAAATGTAAAAATCCTTCTTTAGTAAGGGTTCTAAACTGTACAGACAGATCAACTCTAACAAGACATCCATCACATGAGAATATAAACTCTATGGGAAAACATACTTATTTAAAGAGTCTCAAAAAAACCCAAACAAACAAAAAACAAACAAACCAAAAACCCAACAATTACTTGAAGCATTTGAAGCTTAAGTCTTAGCACAGGTTCAGCTGCATAATAAATAACATGTCTTGATAAAAAAAAAAATAGCAGAAAAGATTAATCCCAGTAACAAGTTATTAAATGATTCCTATTATTTATTCAACAAAAAAAAGCAGCAGATACAATAAATTAGAAGTGTGGGAACACGGTTCTTTCCCCTCTAAATTTCTGCTGTACAGCAACTGTACAATTCATTTAGCTATGTATTTTTCCCTTAATTAGTGGTCTCACTTCTAATGATCATCTTCATAATTATTTCTAAAGTTCTGTACTAGCCTTTAACACAGATAAGCTTTTACAGTTAAGTAAATAAGTTTTTCACTTTTGTTTTCAATATTTCCTATCTAACCAGACTCTAATTACAGAGAAGAAATTCATACTAAGCAGTCATGTTCTAGGAAGTCAAAGAACTGGTATCTGTGCCTAAAGTTAAAGGACACTGGCATTTTATCTGGTCTAGTTTAGCATTCTTCCCACTGCAAGGAAATCATCCAGTATTTGTCAGATATTCCACCCTACAGATGCAAGTTTTGTTGACAAAAAAGTTAAAACAGAGTACAACTGTCCCATGGCTATTCTAATACTAATTGTATTGTATACTGTTCTTACACTAATGGGGATGGAGAAAGAGGAAACCAAGAGTTAATCTGGGGTTTGCTAAATAGCTGATAAGCCAGTGCCATCATCAGAATGCTCATGGAAAGAAAACAGGGGCAAAAAAACCCATAGAAATAATTTATGTGTCCTAAAATTCTGGTAAGTTAGCTATTTTTGAAAATTCCTATAGTCAGATGTTCTTCACCCCTATTTTAAAGGGTCTTTCAGTAAAAAGCTATGAATTAGGAGTGACAAAAATATAAGTAACCTTTAATAACATGACACAATCATACTCCTCATTTCAAAAACACAGTATCTATAAGAATCAAGTGGGAGCTCCACCCTAATCTTTGTTACATGACACTCTAAAGTTTAATTAATCTGTTCCTCGAGACACACAAGCTTGCTTTCTTCTATAGAAAGAAAAAAATCATCCCAGGAACAGAAAAATATATTACTGCTATGGGAATTACTGTAGCACAGTTTTTCTTCGAGGTCATATTTCAAAACTCTTGCAAAACCCTGCAATTAAAAGAAATGCCAAAGGCTTCTGTAATGATTTCTAACAATGCTACTATCTCAGAATATTGAGGACTAGGCTAGAAAAGCTACATCAAGCTATAATTTAAAAACTAATTACTCAGGATACTTACAAAAAAAAAAAAATAAATGCAACAACTACACTGAAACTGCATCCCAGTAGTGTAAAGAGCAGCAAGGAAATGTACATTATTAAAAAAATACTTTAAAAGACATTGGACACACCAGTGACCTTTAGACTTACACGGCTACTAAAGCCTAAAAGAGAAGGAAAAAACCAACCCCCAAACCACCTCCTTCCCCTTCATCCCCCTCACTTCAACTCCCTACTTACATCTGGAAGGTCACACTAGTCTAGTAGCCACAGCTAGGCCAGTTTAGAAACCCTGCGGAGAAGGGAAAGAACCGTGCATCCGAAAACGAGCTACGTGTTCAGAAACCGAAAGCGGGAATGGAGCAGAGCCTCCCTGAAGCGAAGGGCACCGAAAGGGAAAACGGGCGTGCGAAATGGCAGGCCGGGCCGCGTGGGGAGGCGGCACACCCTTCCTTCGGGGCAGCGGCACACCCTTCGGGGCAGCAAGGGCCCGGCTGGCGGCGCCCAGCGCCGGCTTCTCCCCCTGTTCCCGGGCCCGGGCCCGCCGCCGTCACCAGGCCCGGCCCGGCCCGGCCCGCCGCCAGGGCCAGCGGCGCCCGCTGCCGCCGCAAGGTGAACTCCTCCACGCGGCCATCTTGGGCATCCCGGCCTGACCCCCTCCCGCCACGCCCGCCCCGCCGTCCCTTATGTAACCGCTGCTCGGCACGGGCCCCCACGCCGAGAAGGGCCCGGCGCCGGCGGAAGAGTCGTGGGAGAAGCGGAGGAGAACGGCCCGTAACGCGCGACTGCCCCACATTCGGCCGCTCCCGCCCCGCCCGCCTGCCCCGCCGATAACCCGGGGCCCTGGGGAAGCCGCTCCCGGCCCCGCCGCCCCGACCCCGCACGGCCCCAAGCCCTACTCGCCACTCCTCCGCCCGCTCGCACACGGGCGAGCCCCACCCGCCACCCCCGTTCCCCCGAGGCTGGTCACAGCCCGGGCCGCCACCTGGCTAGCGCGGGAGGACGGCGTGGCCGAGCGGAGCGGGACCGGGGGCGCGGGCGGGTCTCGCCGTGAGGAGGCCGCGCTGCTGCAGCCGCTGGCACTGGAGGGCGAACTGAAGGAGACACCGATCCGCCCGCCCGCCGCCGCCGCGCAGGACCCCGACCAGCCGGGGCCGCCTCGCACGCCGCCTCCTCCGGCCGCCGCGCCGCGCCGCCGCCTAACCGGCCGACGGGAGGCGGCGCCGCCCGGGACGCGGGAACAGAGGCAGGGGAGACGCCGCACCTCCGAGCAAGATGCCGGGAGGAGGCTCGCGTCCCGGCAGGCGTCCCACAGCCAGCTCCGGCGGCGGAGAGGGGTCCTGCTGAAAGGCGGGGCCAACAGCGGCGGGGAGGGCGGTGACGGCAGGGAGGGAGGGCGGGGAGGCCGGGCGGGGCGGGCTCCGGGCTGCATCGTGTGCGGCGTGCTCGGCTGCGGTGGCAGCGGAGCTGGGACGGATGGAAAGGGCCAGGGCAGCCCAGAGTCGCACTGGGGGACAGCGGGCGCCGCAGGCAGCGACTCCTTAGCGGGCCTGGGACGGCCACGCCTGACGAACAGTTCTGCTTAGAACGTGTGTAAAGACACTGTCCACGCGAGTCGGCTCTCGGCAGCGCTTACGGGGCTACGCGTGCCCAGGGCCACTGCCTTTCCCGAGAAACTACTAGTCTTCGTTTTAAGGCCGATCTGCCTCCAGTCGTGACACACGCACAGCCATGGGCGCCAGCTCCGCAGCCAGCCAAGGCGGTGCAGGTGGTGGGGGCCCAGAGAGCGCTGGTTGGAGGCAGCCCTTACATGTCACCACCCCTAAAACCTCTTCCTAACAATGCACAGCCCTTGTGTGCTGGGGCGATGGCACACTCCCCAGCACGCCTCCACAGGGATGCTTAACCTTTACTTTCCCTGCTCTTTGAAATTAAATACCCAACATGGTCGGCTGTTGCTATCCTGAACCCCCCCCCACACAGCAACACCCAGCGGCATGGGCTGTCCAATAGCTGCTCCCACAGCCTGTACTCCATCTAACAAGGTTCGCTCCCTCTTTTGGAGAAGGACCAACCACTTGCCTAAGCTCCATTTTTGCCTTCCAGTTGGAAGGCAAAACCTCCCATTGGAAGATGTGCAGATGCTCCACAACAGAAGATAGCCTGTCTCAGGTCAAGAGAAGCAATAACCCTCAGAAAGCTTTCATAGATAGTGCTGTCCTGAGCATCAATACACTTAGAGTCAAACAACTGTCCTGCAGCAGTCACTGCACAACTCTACAGCAGGAATCACCAAGTCACCCATACAGACCATTGCTAGGCCAGGGAACTCAGGGTAGGCATTTCTAGTTCTCCCCTGACTGCTTGGATTATGACATGATCTTAATTCCTTGAGAAAGTAAAGTCATTACAAATACAAATTATATTTGCATAGTATGAAAAATACGTATTATCATCCAACACTAACAGTTTTCCAGAGCACATGGTACAACAGGAATTTTCCAGGTTGTTAAAAGGAGAGCAGATTAGCAGCAAAGCCCAACATTATGTCAGTCAACACCTGCTAGTTACAGCAAAAGATAAGCAGCTGATATTTAACTATTTTTTTCTAAAGTCCAGTACTCTCACATCAGGAGACCCAATAGGTCAGTATGCTTCATTTTGATACTTCAAAATAAGACAGCTTGGCATTCCACAGAGGGATATATACTGATAAATCAAGAAGGAAAACCACATGCTGAAAGGCTACATAACAGGAAAAGGTAACTAATGCATATTATTGTGCAAGGGAACATATATTAGCAGTAAGTAGAGGTCTGATTAAGTAAAAATAGATTGTGGCATAATTTGCTCATTATTTAAATACAAACATTTCTTATTAATACCCATAGTATAAATACATTCTGAATAACATTCCAGTTACATGAGATATCATCAGCTTTTCCCCTTTTTTTTTCTTTTAAAGAATAATATTATAGTCATGATTCAGCTTTATTTTTAGCAAACCAGGAAAGTAATTACTGCCCCACCCTAAGCAAAAAAACCAAAACAATCAGTTGCTTTGTGAGGCTAAACAGAGACAGGCTGAAACAGACAAGAGCACACAAACTCCTCTGCATTCACATTCCAGGCTTCTGCAGTGACGGGCTCTGCCTGCCTGTATTTGTCACTCTCCCAGTTCCTCGCTCACACAAGCAAGCCTTGTTTCTCCCAGCTATCTGCTGAAGCTGAGTGCCAAAAGGAGCTTGCCTCCTTGGGGAAGAAATCCACACTTCACTACTTAGTTTTACTGACGTTTGAACACAAACTCTGCCTTTCCCTCCATATATTATCATCATAATTAAATAATATATGTGACCAGCTGAAAGAAAGCAAGTGGCTACAGTGAATATTCAACAGACATCTTAAATAAGTTTATGTTCACTGAGCCCAAGATCATTGCTATCCCCCTCAGATGCAGACTTTCAAACTGAAGACTCAGTTTCTCAGGAGGAGAAACCTGGAAGTCTAGCAATGAGTAAGTAAATTAGGACTCTTCATTCTGAAGCAGCTTGACAAGAGATATAGCAGAGATTATGAAAGTAAAACCAGCAGGGAAAGTGTGGAAAATAGTTGAAGTTAGGAGGTAATGAGTTCAGAACAAACAAAACAAAGGTTTATTATTTTTCTGCCAAAGGAGTGCCATTCAGGGAAATCACCTGCCATAAGAAGCTAAATCTTTATGTGGGCTCCAGGGGAAACTAGACAGATTTGTAGAAGAGAAATCCAGAGACAATGACTAATTACTCATCCATTAAAACATTACTTGTGGCTGTATGGCCTCTTACAAGTCAGAAAAAGCCTGAGCTGCAAATCAATGTATAATTGACGTTTTCCCTGTTCTTACACTCTTTTTTTTTTCAGGCACACATTGCCTAAATCATTGCTTATTTCATTCTCTCAGAGGCAGGAACATTAGTCTAGCTACACACGCTGTTCAATATTATACAACTGCCCTTACGCAGACCAGGCATCTGGAAAGCCATGAGGGCAAACTAGAAGAGGCCCATACTGTCAGATTCCTTCAGAACAGCAGACTTTCTCCCCCAAGCACTATTTCTAAATGGCCTTCTTTCTGTTTAAACAATTAGGAGAAGCATTAACTACATTCTAAGATACACCTAAAACATCAGGTCCCTTCACTCCAAGGAACACCAATGGGTATTTGCCCACATTTTAGAGCCAGGAAGTTGAACAGAAAGCAACTTTGAGAAAGCCAACAAGGTCACCAACTTGCTTGCAGGCTGGAAAATTAAGGCTAAAGGAAATGCAGAGCACCTTAGAGTTACATAGTTAACAAAAGATAATTTACCATAACTCTACAGCCAAAACAAACTAAAAGTCCATATCCTTCTTGTTATGGCCTCTGAAGACACTGGGCATTCTTCTAGTATCTATTCAGTACTAAAGTACCAGATTCCCAAATAAACAATAAGTAGCATGAGGAAAAGATTCGGTTAAAAGTCAAGAATAAATTGAAATGTAAATTACCACACACAGAAGAGCATGTACTTACTTCTTCTTCTACATTTATCTTTGGTCCATTGTAAATTCTTTCTCTTCACTTTTCTTTCTGGTGTAGTTTTCATTGCCTCAAGATTTATCCTTTTTTAAAATTCTTAGCAGCTCAAGGAACAAGCAACTTTTTAACAAAGCTAAGTACTACCTGATAGATGCACAAACTACCAGGTTTCCTAACACTCTGAAATAGGTAAATTAATAGGCCTCAGCCCTTGGGGAAGTTACCTCCTGGAAAGGAAGGAACAATCAACTAATCAAGGGCTGATTTATAAGCCAAACACAACCATCCATGCAGAACTCACTGATAAATTCTAGGAGATAGGCCCAGTGTTCCTAAATCACCTACATGGAGCAATAGGCTTGAGTGCAGCAATTCTCACCTGAAGTAAATTAAAGACCAGCTATTAATTTCTGCTGTAGTGCTGCCATTTGTGCTCCTGGTGCAGACTGTAGCAGTCCCTGTGACAGATGGATGATGGATGGCACTTAGTTTTAGAGGTTACATGTTTTCTTAAGTTTTTCAGAAGAAGTTGAATGAGTATTACATGCCTCAGAATACTAAGTGCATTTACAGTAATTACTTTGCAGAGCAACAGGCTTCCAAGACTTTATTTGCTTAGCTGAAAACAAGCTGGTTGCCTCCTTGAAGCTGATTGCTTCCCTTGTAAAGTTTGACCCTGTGAGGGACACAGGTGCACAAGATGCTGAGCAATGTTTTTATGGCCTTGTCTCTCACTCAGGCCACTCTAGGGTTAAGCCTAAATTCTGAAAATAACACTGTTGCTTCCCTGGCATCACAACCATTGTATGTCCTTATTGTGCTCACTTTTTTCTGTAAATTGCTCTGGATATGCAGCTTCAAACCTCTGTTAGCATGTGCACTGTAGAGAAAGCACCTCTACAATAACAGCACATCTTGTTGACCACTTGATTTTCAAAGGACTCGGGTTTCCAACAAATAAATAATGTAAAAAATCTTGTTATTTGTTGTCATTCCAACCTGCACATCAGTCCCTGAAGGTAAGTCCTTCTTAAGGGCAGCCCTCTTACTAGGGTGCCTTTTGTAGCACGCTTTACAAACACAGCAAGCCCTGGGAAGCTGTTTGCATTAGTGAAGCTGCAGGGCTTTCAGCTGCTGTAAACTGACCTCCTACCCCACATGACCTTGGACTTCGAGGAAGTTCTGCAGCTTCAGGGACAGGCTGGCTGGGCTCTGACACAGCTGCGTGCCTTGGCTCCCAGAGCCCAAATGCCACCATCTAGGTAAGGCCGGTTGAGTTGGAGTAGGGCCATGCTGTGGGACATGGGTCTTTAAACAAGCCCAAAAGAGCAGATTTCTGGAAGCAGATGCCTTGCAGTAGGTTGGTAGTGCTGAGCAACATGACAAGGCTAAGCTGGGCAGCAGCTCTGTGCCCTGCTGCAGTGGCTGCTTTTTAGTTCTGGGTGCATCTTTCAGTTGCAGTGGATGGATTGCAATGCTACTGACCCCCGAGCAAACAGAACCAGCCGCTGACCACCCTTAAGGAGTGTGGGGTGGCCTCAGTTTTATCCTGTAAGGCACATGGGAAAAAAAGTGCCAGATGTACATGTCCACTCTGTTCTTCAGCCCCAGCAGTCAAGCCACTGTGCTGAGCAATTAACTGCGGGGCTGCTGCCTTTCAGGAGCTCAGCAGTGGAGGGCAGGCTTTCCCGGCCGGCCGAGCACAGCCACGTCGGCTTGCGGGGGAGAAACTGAACTGCAGATGCTGACAGAGCCCATGAGTTTAAAAAAGGAGGAAAAGGGGGATTTCTTCCCACCATCTTTGTAAAAGCAAACTGGCAACCCGTATTACACTGAATGCTTGTTTGCAGCTCCCACACCACCTGGCAACACATCTCATGAGGAAACATGCAGCTGGGATGGAGTTGACCTCAAACAGATCGATCTGTGAACAGCTAGAGTTTCACTAGAGCAATCTGACACAGCTGGTTATCTGGGAGGACAGGCTTATCTTGATAGGACAAACCTGTTATAAAACGTTCATTAAGTGATTTATCTACAGATCTGTTTTGACAGCTCTCATGCTGACAAATACAAAAGTAGTGAATCAATTACCTTTTCTACTGCTGTGATTTCCTTGGAAAAGTGTGCAGCCCACACCCTCACGTGGCATTGGCATGTGCAAAGTGAGCAGTCTTTGCCAAGGTATCTGAATTCTCCAGTCCTTCAAAAGTTTGCATTTTTGTCTGAATATAAGATACTGGAACACATTAAAAAAAAAAAAAAAAAAAAAAGACTTTCAGGGCAATCTGCTCTTCCTCTCTGCCAGATTTCTCCTCTTTAACAGAAATTTGACCATGTATATGTACAATCATGTTCTAGTTAGTTGCCAATTGCTCAGTGCAGCAGAGCTAATGAGAGTGAATTTTATAACTAGGTCTGCTTAACAACCTCCAGAAAAATGCTGTATTTTACTAGTACATTCTTTCATTGACTCCTTTTTATTTTCTCAGAGTGGAAGTTCCAGTCCAGAAATTTGTATCAGCCTGAATGTTTTTTTAAAAGTTATTAAAATGTTCAGTGCTTTATAAGGGAAAAAAAGCTGTTTAATAAGTTCTCAATGCTTTGAGAAGGCTCCATGCCTTTTATGTTTAAACAGGTATTTCAGACATCCCGTGAAAGACCTTCCCTTTTGCTCTCTAGTAAAACTCCTATAAAACCTATAAACTTCAGCAAGATCTCCCATGGTATGATTTGACAATTGATTTCTCACAATTGATTTATCTCAATTTGACAACTGATTTCGCTCAAAGAAATCAGGGCTTTACATTTACCTGCAGCAATTAATTTTGTTTCTCCTTAAGACTCTTTACCCTTCTACAAAAAGAGAGTAATGACATGTCCTCTTTTGCAGTGCACAGCACAAGGTGAAAAAAATTGCCCTGCTTTCCTATCATTACATAACTACAACTTTTTTTTTTTTTTAATTTTGGTGAATGTCACATTGCAAAGCTTACACATGCAGGTGTAAAACTAACAGAGCATGTAATAACAGGCAGGTAGATATGACTTTAAAATAAATCTACACAGACAAAAATCCTCCACATTCAAAGGTGGCAACATAGGTACAATAAATATGACCTATCACTGTCTAAAGAGTTATTATTTGTATACAACCAAATCATGCACCATCCTAAATAAAATGAACCAATTTCTTAGGTGTCCCTTTTCTTTCTGTTTGGAAGGAAGATGTGTCCAGGCATAACTATTTCATATCTTGAGAATACATTCATCATTTACTTAGCCTTCAGGCATCCAAAAAATTTCTCCTACACTATGGTTTGGAGAGACATTTGTCTGGCATTGTTGGATATTTGCTTTACAAAATATGCCTGGGGTTTATAACACAAATGCTGAGCAATTTCTAGAATAATGAAGTGTTAAGATAAATTTTAGATCATCCAGGAGTTCAAGCATAGCAGAGGATGGACATAAGAGAGGTGCTGCTTTATTAATGCCACAAAACACTCCAACTTTCTGAGCTGGGAATGAAGAAAAACCATGGTGTTCCTGTGGTGGAAAGCTAACATGGATCATCAGGATGTCCATAAGCACGTGCCACATGAAGGCTGCTCCTTGAATCCTATCCACCATCCCTCCTTATTTTCACTCCAGATTATAGCAAAACAATAAATAAAACCAGAGTGACATCTTCAAGGTTTTTACCATAATGGAAGTCTCATTTCATACCTGATGCTTTGGTTTAAATACGTACATGACAGCTGTGTACTTGAAAAGCCTGTGTTGGGGAAAATGGACAGCTTGTGTTTGCAGACAGGCTCACAAGTGCAGGCTGTGGAGAAAGTCAGTGTCACTTGATCAGTGTTAGTTGTGACCAGAACCAAAGATAGATCTTTAAAATAAAGACCTGCAAGTAATGACCCACAAAATACATAGTTCTTAAAAATAAAGTCACTGAGGATTGGCAGCCCAACAGATCTCTGTCATTGGATGAGTATTCACAGCAGGACTCGGGCCAACAGTTCAAGTCATAAACATTAAGAAGCTACCTAGGACATATATAGAAAAAGATCATGTGGTTGATTAACCATAAGGAGTGAGCAGAAGGAAGGAGTCCTTTCAGAGAGAGAAGTGAGCCTTTACTCTGTTTTTGTTATGTAGAGAGAAATTTTTTTGAAGGATTTTTTTTCAGACTTTCCTATGGCTTCCATGTAACTCATATGATTTAAGCAAAAAATGTAACCTTAAGAAATATAATGAAAAACTACAATTCAACCCAATATATTTTTTTATATTTTTAAATATACAATTCCAGCTGCACTGTGATTAAAACTTCAGTACATACTATTTTAAGTTTATGCACTTAGTAAAAAAAAAATGTCTTGAATATTTTTACTGATGTAATTCTCATGTTTTAGAAAATTATGGGAACATATGAAAAACATCCTGGCTTAATACTACAAATGTATTATGAAGGTTAATGTCAACAGCTTAGTAATTGACACTGGGGTTGGAGTATCATAGTCCTCCACTACGTCCAGGGTTCTCCTTGTGTGAATCCACAAACTTTAGTCTGATAGGACCCATAAAATTGAGAAGTAGAAATATTTTTGATGCTTCAGTTACTAGACACATACCTGTCTTCTTGCATTTCACAAGTTTTCAAAGCCAGGAGCTTTCCTTTCTATTGTGTATTTGCACTATATCTGGCTTTTCTTGAGTCTTGTTTTCAGTCCCATGTGCCAAACTGCTTTGTCTCACCCTAAGTATCCCTAGGGTTATTAAAAAAAGACAAAATAAAAACCAAAAACCAACAAAACAAGCAGCTCTTATTTTACTTCAGTACTTCCATTCTTTTCACAGACAGGCTTGGAGATTCAACCAACACACAATTACAGCTCTGAGTCAGGCTTCAATTATTGTTCTCTCCCTGTTTCCCCTAATGATAGGGGTAAAATGTAAAACTTTTTACAAATTAAATAGCTACTAGTTAGGATAGCTTAGATATATTAAATTTCTTCAGAGTTTGTTGGGTTTTTTTTTTGTTAAGACTGTGGTGCACCATGGTTGTAAATAATGGCAGCAATAGAAAGTCAGCTTTGAAGGAATTCTCATGGTTGGTGCTTGCAGGCCTGCATTTCTAGTATCATTCAATCAGTGTGTACTCTTGCCAGCCTTCAGTACCCTAGATTCATCCACCAAGATTAGGTACTTAGAAGAGAAAGCTGTAATGAGATCAGAGGACAACCATGTAAGATTTATTATACAATACACTAAAATAGAAGTTACAGAAAAACAAAGATAAAACTTCCAAGATGCTTATACATGGAGATCTCTGCTCTGTTTGGCCACAGGAAATAGCACCATTAAGAAGCAGCAGCCTAACGTGCCTCAGCCTGATGACATCACTATCCAGGACTATGCCATCACTGAATAGTCACCCAGCTGCAGTAAACAGATGTTTATCTACACTTTGGAAATGTGAACCCCATCAGACAAGAAGTTCATGCTTTTTTCAGGTTCTTTTAAGTCAGGAAGGGCAGAATAATCTACCCTTTGAAAGTCAACCTGTGAAATCCAAGCTTTTTGACAGTATCTCAAGTTGAAGAAAAAGCAGTAATAAAAACCAAAACAAAATACATAAAATAAAGATGACCTTTGCATTACTAAACTGCAATTTCAGGCTGTTTATATTGTAGAGTGGTTTGGATTGGAAGGTACCTTAAAGATCCACCAACACAGTCCAGGACAATGGATTTGGTGATAGGATGGACTTCTGCACTTTGTGCCATTATACACCAGATAACATTTGTTCAGTATCACAGCAGCATAATATTAACTGCACAAAGTGCCAAATACAGCATGGGTCACATTCACCCATCCTGGGGGATCTCAGCCAGACTGTGCTCATTCCCATGAGGGATACATTCTGCCTCCAGGCTTTGATGCTTTCAGCACCATTTTCAATATGTTCAGAAGCTTTCTTCTGACACAGGCCTCCCTGCCTTTTCTCTGCAGCATACAACATACCACTCAACAGCCAGCCTTGTCTTCTCCCTGCTTCTACAACTGGCACTACCAGCAGCTTAGAAGGATGTTGTGAGCTGGCTTATGTAGACTGATAGATGTGCAGGACCAAGAATAGTTGTGTACATGTTATTTTTCTCTTTTTCTTTTGCTTTCAGTTTTACTTAGCTGTTCATTGCAAGCACAAACAGGCATTTCTACTAGAAACATGTTTCTTTGACTGCAGTTCTGATTTCTTTCTGTTCAGGGAATTTGTATATGCATTACTATGATTTGAAGATACACTTGTTGTTTTAAATAAAATGAGAAGCCAGATGCAGTAGAGGAGGTTTGTCTGATTAAGCCCATTGCAATCTTTGGCATACCTGGGACTATTCTGTGCTTTCATTTTCCAGGAGAATGAATTTCAAATATGCTTTGAAATGCTCAGAGCAGGATACAGATGTTCAAGTGACAAAAGTCAGTGTTCAGTAATCTTAATGCAAAAGCATACTTGCTTTGTCAGGATCCTGCCACTCCAACTGTTACTCCAATCTGCTGCCCGGCTGCTTTCCATTAATCAATTCTGGCAGAAGAAAAGGCCTTCCAAAGATCATTCACCTTTGACCTATACTCAAGCACTAAAAAGGGTGTTACAGCACCTAAGACTTGTGCCAGAAGGGATCCTCAACCTAAAGGAGAGCATGATTCTGATTTTTTTGCCATGAGATTCCCGATGTATCTATCCTGGAAGACTCAACAATCTCGTTAGCCACACCACATCTTAAGTTTTTCTATCTAAATAGGGTGTTAGTCCTTGGTTACACTGCCTGGGTTTGTAAACTAGCTGACAAGTTAGTTCATGCCTAGCAGAGATATGGCAAGACAATATCACAGGGACAATGATTAGGAGATGCATAATATGGCACAAGGTTTTTAAGTCTATGGTTGGGGGGAAAAAAAAAAAAAAAAGGATAAGGTAGCACCCAAATGGTCTGCCATGTTGCCAGTTGGCCAGAAGCAGACACTAGACTTCTCCTAAAAGCTCTAGTTTTCAAATAACACAACTCACAGCTTGGAGAAAAGAGCCTGATTAAGAGAAAACCAGAACCAAACATTAGACCACATTTATGAAACACTACTTTTGTGAAGGAGTCACCTCAGGAAAGGCCAGAGGCCTTCAGCAAGACCTACACTTAGCAAAGCCCATTGCAAGGCACTCTCCCTCTTTCTCTGCTGTCTCCTCTAGCTTGTTTAATGCAGCCTACAGGAGAGCAAACACTTCTCTAGGTATTTCCAGTCTCACGATTGACAGCTTGTGACTGTCACATGAGGGGCTGTTACACCCCTTGGCATTAGCCAGGGTGACTATTTTTAGTAGGCAGGACACAAACAGAGGCAGAGCCTTTGGCTGAGTACACTGCAACCCTCTGTTACTGACACAGTGAATCATTTTTTGGCACCCTCATTACAACATTTTGCTAACAAACTGTTTGCTCTTCAGAAACACTGGTACCAGTGAGCACCAGTGCCCTGTAACACACTGAAGTACTATTCTACCCTGGGGTGCTGAGCAGGAGAGCACACTTTCTTGCAAGAGGAGGCAGACCTTGCTAAAAGACACTGAAGCCCACTGGGAAGCAAAAAAGAGAATCTAGGTTTAGTGTGGGCATCGACCACAATTTATTTTGGACAGAACCTAATCTGGTGAAAAATTAGATTTGCTATTTTACAGAAGCTGTAGCTTTATGTTTTTATTGCTGTCTCTCTCTGGAACTTTGGCTCATTTCTAGGTCAAACTATCACTTTGTGCAAATAAATTCCACACACATCCAAAGGCCTCTTGGAGCACAACACCCCTGTAATCCTGCTCTTCAGGCAGGACCTACTCTCTGCTCTTCACCACAACATGAAACTCAGCTTCTGCTGCCATTGGAGCAGTTAAGGAGGGGGAGAACATCACTCACCTTGTCTCTGGCAGAAGCACACACAAAAGAGCTTTTGTGCTGTGTAATAGTTTTTATGCCTGTGTAAACAACAGCCATGCCAGGTTATTGTTCTGTACAGTCAGTATTACACGCCACCACCCCCAAATACTAAGAATACCCACCCAGGCAAAACAAAACACCAAAGAAATCTTTTTTAGAAGTGTCACTGGGATCCACAAGTCTTAACTTCTTAGCCCCACAAAACCTTAACATCAGGAATCAACTGAATCCAAAAATTTAAGCTCTGGAGGAGCCTTTGTGATGAGACTTTTAGGGAAGGTACAAAAGGCAGCAAAACTGTGGGTTAACAGTTTCCATCAGCCCTTCAGTGATTCCACATGTACATCAGAGATTCCTTAGTGGACCCAACCAGCTCTTCAATATTTTTTTGTAATCCCCACGATCTTCATTCTCCACTCTCCTTCAAAGTATTTGTGAAATAAAGAGCTGGGGCTCTTTAGCCTGGAGAAGAGGAGACTGAGGGGGGACCTCATTAATGTTTATAAGTATGTTAAGGGTGAGTGTAGAGAGGATGGAACCAGACTTTTCTCAATGTCATCCAATGACAGGACGAGAGGCAATGG
>JAOEGS010020074.1:10260-40733 GCA_025447755.1 Corythornis vintsioides
ATTACAAAGAGAAGATGTTAAATTGAATAAAAATTACTTCCTCTCTACTTAACATGTTTATAGTCCTCTGTTTTATAAAGAGCCTGTTTCCAAAGGCCTGGAGTGGAAGGACAAGGGACAATGGTTTGAAATGAGAAAGAAGTAGATTGAGATGAGAATAAGGAAGAAAGTTCTTTCCCACCAGAACACTAGAGCAGGTTGCCCAGGGAGGTGGTGGAGGCCCCATACCTGGAGACATTCCAGGTGGAGCTTATGGAGGCTCTGAGCAACCTTCTCTAGTTGAGATGTCCCTGCTCTCAGCAGGGGTTGGACTGGATGAGCTCTGGAGCTCCCTTCCAACCCAGACATGTCTAGGATTCTGTGACTTGAACAGACAGACATGCTCAGTATTTCATAAAGTGAGATTAAAAACAGTTGTCCCCTTCCCATAAGACCACAGCAAATGAGAAGCTTTCTTCTCTTGCTCTGTTTTTATATCCATATGTGTATCTTAGGTACTTTACCACCTCCTCCTAGGGGATTATTTTTTTTTCCCTGATTATACATTTTAAAAAGACTTCTTGTGTCTGTTTCCTACTTACATATTGATACTGACCATGTTGTAGTTGGCATTTGGCTCTTTGTTGCCATAAACTGCAAACCAGACTGAAGTGTTGTCATGTTTTGCTCTTGCAGAGTTTTGTTGGTTCCTGCTTCTAGCCTTTGGGATAAAGATTTAAAAACAACTGTTTCATTTTATTATTAATGTTAAATGGTTGAGTATTAACTACTGGAATTTAATTAGTTGAGATACTGTATTTTGAATTGCCTATTTTTAATATTGCTGATTTTTAAGTCCTTATACAAGCATGTTCTGCAGACATGCTTGTAAGAAACCAGAACACCAACAGAAACTACTTTCATTGACAGTATTAATTTCTCCAACTGGATTAATTTTATCAACTCTTTTGTCTCTTAGAGATCTCTTCCCATGTGGAGATTCCATGGTTTGCATCATTGATGATAGAGAGGATGTTTGGAAGTTTGCACCCAACTTGATAACTGTGAAGAAATATGTGTATTTTCAGGGGATAGGAGATATTAATGCACCTCCTGGATCAAGAGAAATTCAAATGAAGAAAAAAGGTATTTAGCTTTTTTTTTTTTTAACTGTAGCTTTTTACAGCTTTTTCCTTGTGAAAATATACATATATTTTATTTCTTTCTTTTTCCTGTGTCTAGTAAACCACTCTACAAAGCTAGAGGCACTGGATTCAGCAGTGACATCAGCAAAAGACACTGAAGAAATAAAGAATGTTGTGTGTGTAGAAGAACAGAGCAATGGTCTCAAAGCTACAAAGGACTTTTGCACTGCAAATGGAAGCACTTCTGTAAGCAGTGAGACATCTGACAAAGACAGGAACTCTCCTGAGAAACTGAATGCCCAGGACTCCTTAAATGATAGCACTGGTCACACAATGGACAGTGAAGTCACCAATGACTTGACAAATACAAAAGAATCTGAGATTTTTTCAGAGCAGGTCAGTAGAACAGTGGTGGAGAAGCAGCAAACACAAGACAAGGCAACAAATGACTTGGACTTTGAACTGTCTAGTGACAGTGAAAGTGACAATGGCTTGGACACCAGAAAGTCATCCACTTCTGTATCAGACAGTGAGAGTGAGGAGAAGAGAAGCTGGAAGAAATCTAAACCTCTGCAGGATGAAAACTTGCAGAAGGGGAGTTGCACTGATGTGAGTGAGAAAAAGGATGGTCTGGTGAACCATTCTGGGGACAGCCAGTCTCTACCCAGTGAAAACATTCAGGACAAACCTGATCTTGAAGCACAAGAAGAAAGTGAACAGGAAAGCCTTTGTGATTTAGGAAATGGATGTGCAGACAAGAAAGAAGCTGAAACAGAGTCTCAGATTAGTGAACAGTCTGGAATTACAATGGGTGAGTCCTTAGACCAGAGCATGGAGGAAGAGGAGGAGGATGATACAGATGATGATGACCATTTAATATACCTTGAAGAGATCCTGGTGAGGGTTCACACTGATTATTACACAAAGTATGATAAATACCTGAAAAAAGAGATTGAGGAGATTCCAGACATCAGGAAAATTGTACCAGAACTGAAAAGTAAAGTGTTGGCTGATGTAACCATCATCTTTAGTGGACTCTACCCAACAAACTTCCCCATTGAGAAAACAAGGGAACACTACCATGCCACTGCTCTTGGAGCTAAGATTGTGAAGAATCTGGTACTGAGTGCTGATGATCCTGACAAAGCAACACATCTAATTGCAGCAAGGACAGGTAGGTAGATGAGACTCTCATCTTCCATCAGGTTTTTTTTTCTTGTTAAGAGTTTTTGTGCTTTGAGCTGATGGTTTTTTGTATAACCTCCCAGGTTTGAATGTAACTGAGCTGAGCTGAAATGAAGGGAAAGATTCCTCCTAAAATATTTTGATGTCTTCTCTCAAATTTCTTTTGCTGCTTTTTGCTCCAGTGTGGTTTTGAATTGTTAAAAGGAAGAGCCACTAAAGATTTGGTTATTAATTTGGTTATTATTTGGTTAAGTTTGAGCCTCTTGATCTCCTTTTTATTTTGCATTTCTAAACAAGAAAAAAAATGTACTGTCCAATTAATGAGCCTCTTAAACACATTCCAGCTACAGCAATAATTGTGCAGTGTAAAAATACCATGTGGATGTGTCAGAATCTGGGGGGGTTTGCTCTGCTTCTCTATGTGCTTAATGATGTATTGGCAGTTTTGTTGTCTCCAAGTGCTCAGTCCCTTTATAGATCTCTTTGCTAAATGCTGAAACAAGTAGTGTGGGTGGTAAAATTCAATTTTTCCAATCAAATAGGAGAAATACATTCTTGAAATATTTGGACAGTCAGCTGTTTCTGAGAACAGACTGAACTTCAAAGTTAATTTCAACCTTTAGTTTATTCACTTCTTTTGCTCACTCCTTTTTGATGCTTCTTGGCAAAGATTTATGGCAACTTTACTGAGTTTCTCTCTCTTGGCAATGGAATTTGAGATGACCTGTTACTTGCATGCTGCACTGCTGATGGTTTCATGGGGAATTTGCTAGCCTGACATATTTAACATTCATAGTTCCCCTTTGGCATAAAATAACCCATTTGTCTGCTCTGCCCTGACTGCTGCAAATGGAGATGGAGGGGGTGGCTGTTAAAAGGCAGGTGCTTGGTGTGCAGGGGACTGTGCCTGGTCAGTGCTTTAATGGCTTTGAAATGTCATAAAACAGGATCATTAAGGTTGGAAACAACCTTAAAGATCATCAAGTCCAACCATCTACTAAACATTATGATGAGCACTAAACCATGGCCTGAAGGGCCACATCTAGGTGGTTTTTTGATGGTGACTCCACCTGGGCAGCCTGTTCCAAGACCTCACAACTCTCTCAGCAAAGATATTTTCCCTGATATCCAACTTAAACCTCCCCTGGAGCAACTTCAGCCTCTTGTCCTATCACTAGTCACCTGGGATAAGAGACCAACCTCACTCCAACCTCCTCAGGCAGCTGCAGAGAGAAATGAAGTCTCCCCTCTGCCTCTTCTTCTCCAGACTAACCAGCTCCCTCAGCTGCTCCTCATAAGGTTTATTCTTCAGACCCTTCAGCAGCTTCATTGCCCTTCTCTGAACTCACTCCAGAACCTCAAATAAAATCTTATTTATTATATAAAAATGCAGTGGCAACCAAAACTGAGCCCAGTGCTCAGTACAGGGGCAAAGTCACTGCTGCTCAGGCTGACAAATGGAAATGGAGATGTCATATAAAAATATATTGATATGGTTGAAGTTCCCATGGAGCTGTAGAGGTTTTCCATATGGATTGATTGTACTGGATGATGCCAGTGGTTGGGGAAGCTGCAAACAGCTGGAGACTGAGGATATCACATCTTTATTTATCTTGATTTTATCTCTTGTGATTCTTTTGTCAGCTTGGGGGTGGGTGTTTGTGTTTTTCTGCAAGATTGAACACAAAATGTGAACACAACGTGTTCTTTTGAAACCAGTGTGTACTGAAAATGATCTGTGTTTCTGGGAATGTTCTGTTTGACTGGAACAGGCACAGAGAAAGTGAGGCAAGCTCAGGACTGCAAGGACCTCCACGTTGTGAACCCTGACTGGCTGTGGAGCTGCCTGGAGCGCTGGGACAAGGTTGAGGAGCAGCTCTTCCCCTTGAAGGATGACTACATCAAAACACACAGGTAACTGGGAGTCCAGGGGCTCTGAGGATAATTATTACCTCATTAGCACCACTGGGTGAATAAAGCTAGAAGAAACAACAAATCAAACTGCAAAAGCTGAAGGCTAATGGAAAAGAATAAATAAACTTGGAATTTCTTAAGTGCTGATGCTACAAGATGAGTTCAGAAACATCCATGAAAACACAGAACTCTGGTGCTGTGGCACTTCTGAGATTTATTGCAATATGTTACAAGTTCAATTGTTTGGTTTTCTACAGCATCAGTTTCACAGTGTGTTGGTTTGTTTGATGATACTTTAATTATTCCATTTGCTTGCTTTTTTTTTTTTTTGTGGCACTTTATCATAATTGGGTAGTCTAATCAGATAATGGTGATTCCAGCAAAGTGATCTCTGAATGCTTCTGCTTCTAAAATTGTTTTAAAATGCACAGGCAGCTTAGTGTGCTAACAAATGAGTTTGGATGACTTGCAAATGTAATCCTGTGTGTTTGTTTTCTCTTGGAGCCAATTGGGAGAGCCAATGCTGATTTGCCACAGTCACATGAATTTCTTTGCTGCTTATATGCAGATTATTGTGCTACTGGAGCTGTGCAGTTGTTCCTACCTGGAAGGAATTTCAGTAACTTCTTGAAAACAACTTTCTGGCACATTTTATTTAATAATGGCAATAGAACATTTTCTGTATCTTTGCATTTTTCTGTTTTAAATTCAATGAGACTTTAATAGGAGTGAAGGGAAATAAATGTTTCTTTGGAAATCATCCAAACCATTCTCCCTCCTCCCAGCTTTCTCCATTAGAGAGAAGGAATGCTTGTGTTTTACATTTGGATTTGATAACTCATGGAAATCTCTAAAGCAATTTTTCTTCTGAATTTCATCCACCAGAGAGAACAGCCCTGCCACGTTTCCTGATACACACAGCACATTCCAGACAGCTCTGTTTCACCCAACACCCATCCATCCAAAGTCTCAACTTGGGCCTGAAGTTCGACTTTATGATCCTAACACTGGCAAGCTGATCAGGAAAGGAGCTCAGCCCCCTGGCCAGTCAATGTACATCCAGTCTCCAGCTCCTCCCATCACCTTACCAGTCCACGGTGAACACTCATCCTTCAGGTACCTAAAGCATAGCTAAGAGTCACTTCAAGTGCCTTTTCAGATGCCACAGTAATTTTATCTCCTGTTATCTTTACATTTGATCAAATGGTTACTTCTCTTTTACTTACTTTGCTTCCTAAAAAGCCCCAGAGTGAGTGAGTGAACAGTCAGCTGAAGCCAGCTCAGGTGCTAGAATCTCAGAGGCTTTTTACACCTCCCCCAAGTGCAATGAGAAACCTCAAAACAAATGCAGTGTGTAGTTTCTGCCCTGCAAAGGCTGTTGACTGACTCCCCTCAAGTCAGGCAGCCTGATGCTTCTTACTGAGTCTCAGAATTGGATTTGTCAGTGCTCAGGATTGAGGTGCTTTAATCAAAGAGAGTGGATCCAGTTAGTGCTGCAACTTCACCCCATAAATAAGCAGCTGTAAGAAAAGTGATTAAGATACATGTTAGGAAGTAGTATTTTCATGATCCTTTCCTATCAGTTTGGTTCTAGTGGTAAAATTGGTGACCTGTAAACACTAATTTCTTAATTGGGGCATGTCTCTATTCCTCAGAGTTCTATCTTCAATTAAGATGGTGAGGAGCATCTTGATAAAGCCTGAGGAAAGCAGTGCAGTGCTAAATACTGACTGCTCCAAGCACTTCTAATGGCTAGGAAATGCAGGCAGAGCATGAAGGCTGCAAAGCAGCAACAAAAAGGTAAAGAGGAACAGCTTTCCTGTGTTTTGACTGAGCAAGAGGTGAGGCAGAAGTACCAAATTGTCATCTTGCTTTGTTTTAATCCAGACACCAATGACAGCTTTGATATCAAACAAAAAACCCAGCTTCACATACAGTTAAAAAGTGTGTGATGCTTGACTTCAGAGAAAATTTCCTTTGTGCAGCAGTTTCTTAGTAGAGGGCAAATGCATTTTGTGTCCTGACAGACTTTATGTGCTTGTCTGTTCACCTCCTACAGAGAGTATTTGTAACTAAGCTGTTGAGTGTAAGTGAAGTTAAAGCTGTTAACACTCACAACTGCTCTGCTGTGGGTGGATGCAGTCAAAGCATCCAATCATCTTTGCTGGTTCCTAAAAACTTCCTGAATTTAACTCGTGCACTTGGAGCAGAGGGTGACAGGGGAAACCTCTGGGGAGATGGCAGCAGCAGGGGATAGGGCAGTGGGGCTCACTCTGACTGGAAAAACAGGTTTGTTGTGCTTAGAAAATCAGCTTGAAGAGGTTATTACTGAAAGGAGCTCCAACTTAGAGTCCTATCACAGGAGAACACTTCTGGTTTTCCAGTATTTTGGGTTCAGTGTTTGGGGTTTTTTGTCCTGTGATTCACCTTGATAGAGAATTTCAAAGAGGACAGGATTAGTTTTCAACAGACACCTACATGCAACTCAGTGAAAGTGTCACCAGTGAACTACAGAGGTTCAGACAATTTGGTTATTTGGTTACAAGTTAAAGTCAACTGAACACTAGTCATACAGTAATAGTAATAAAAAAAACTAGTAATACCAGATAAGGCTTAAAATATGAATATGAGTTACATGTGAGAAGTTAAAGTGACACTCTGGATTTCAAGAATGGCAAAATGCATCACATGGCTGGTTTGAAAGGTATGTCAAACAGATCCTGCTGTCTGAAGCAGCTCTTAAAATTCATATAAATTTAATTTACAATTTTTGTGTCTTGATTTGGATGCCCACTGTTAGAATTTTTCCTATTTAATAGTATCAGTCTTATTATAGCAAATTGCAAAGTGCCCAGTTGAAACAATGAATAGAATTGAATTTTTTTTAACATTTTCATGATGATACTTTAGCTTTTGCCCTGATGTGGTCTCAGTGCAAGTGTTAAAATGCTTGTTACTTCAACAACTGTTGGCCCCACCCTGCACATGGATGTCCTTGTGGGTTCAAGACTGCCAAGCACCAACCAACCTGTGCAGGTTGAATTGAATGTGGGGGTGTTTTTGGAAAGCCAGTTGTGAATCTCATCTGAGTAGAAACAAATGTAAATGCCTCCATTTGTATGTCTTTAGATTTTAACAAGTAGCTGAACGTGTAAAGCCTGAAAAATGTGTGATGAAATAAAAATGTTTCTTACAAACCCTAAAGAAGTCTTTGTTTTATATTGCTTTCTGAAATGCTTTGGGGAGTCCCAGTGTTTCTCCTTTAATATCTGTTGGAAAATACTGTGGAAAAAAAAACAGAAGCCTTTAGGAACTATTAATCCAGCTATTTTACAGTTAATATTGGTGTATAATGTGATCAGGGATGATCTCATTTTATTCTGCCAAAGGAGGAGTTCTCACTGTCATCAGTGGAATAATTTATTCTTCAAACAAACCCAAACTCCTAGATTTATTTCTAGTTCAAGGAAACCTTCTTGGCTGCCTGCTGCATAGAACTTGGGTATCATTCTTGGCATGGTCAAGCTTCTCTTGGCTTTACTGTGGTTGTGTGAGCTGTTTATACCTGCTGTCACTCTGTGAGGAATGTGAATAGCTTTGCCACCTTTTTCTTGGCTAGGGTATCTGCTAAGGTGTAGAGATTGTATTTTAGAAGATCTTTTGGGAATATATAATGCTGTGGTTTTTTCTCTCTTTTCCTTATGAAAACTGCCTGAGAGCAAAAGAAAACTTTGTGGTCTTATAAGAGAGAAAACATTTGGGATGGAGAAACACCAGAAAGCTCTTAACAAAAAGCTATTTGATTAGTTGATTTCCACAGCATCCAAATCCTTGTTTGAGCTTCATAGGAAATTCCATGTACAGAGATGATGGACTGGGAAGGGGCCTGTTTTTTCCATGCTGAGCTGATGGGGATCTTGTGCAGAAACCAGCACAGTTCTGGGTAGCAGAGCCATGGTTTGGCTCTCATCCCCTCAACACCTCCAGTTCAGAAACCAAATGCCATCTCTTTACATCTCTCCATGGTTTCTGAGAGGAGAGAGATGTGTGTTTAGGAAATAAGAGCCCTCAGTGAGCTTCAGTCAACTGCTTTGTGTGGCTTTATTTCATATACACTGAAGTACTGATCTAGGAAAAGATCTTGATATCTAGATCACCTCAAGAAGCTGTTTATGAGAGGAGAAACCATTTTATAGAGCCTTACCTATGACTGGATTTGAATAATCCAGTAATGGCTTTTTTGGGGGGGCCACTCTTGGGCTAAAGCTGCTAATTGAAAATCTGGGCTTGACAAGAAGCAGCCACCCTGCACTGAAACTTGTCAGCAGAGACCCTTTCTCAGCCACCACCACCCACCTCAGGCACAGTTTGGTGTCCCACCTAGCAGTTACAACTTGAACCAGCTTGTGAGTTCACATACAGTCACTTTTGTGCTTGTGGCAGTCATTCCCTTGTGCCAAAAGTCATTTGTGACCCATGATCCTCATGACCTGAGGCCTTTGAATAGGTTTCTGGGCAGTGATCATTCCAAGAGGCTGGTGTGAGAGCTCACTATTTGTGGCTAAACTGGCTTCTGTAGCACTTGGAGTTGCTACAAGCATTTAGTAATATTAATTAATGTTCACAGCAAAGTTACCCAAGAAAGGTAGAAGCCTCCTGCTGTTGTTCTAGGTGTAATCTATTTTTTTTTTTTTATTCCTATTACAAAAAAGGAATGTCATAATGCTCATAAAAAAATAGCCACTTCATGGGAATGGTTTTGTATCTCTGTTCTAATTAAATAACTAAAGTGGTAATAAAATCCAGCCTAAGAGAAAATGCTACCATATTTGAATACACTAGCTAAAAAGAAATATAGTCTGGTTTGTATCTCTTCCAGGCATAGCATCTGGGAAATGTCTGAAGACTGACATTGCAGAAAGGAGTTTTCTACTTGCAAGCCTCTTGTCTGTAAGGTTGAGAATGAAAGGTATACTTGGAGACTCAGGAATGCAAGTATAACACAGATCAGGAAGAATATATTTAAATATTGGAGATATTTCCTGAATGAGAAATGCATCAAGTGATGGACGAGCTCCACTTGAGCACAAACCTTAGTGTTTTAATGCATCTGAAGCTGTTAGCTTCAAGAAAGGTTTACTGCAAGAGGATTCAAGAACAAGGTGGAGGCAGGAGAGACCTTGTCAAAGGTGAAATAAGAAGTTATTGGTCTGAAAAGAAAAGCTGCCATTGGGAGATGATCTTTTTCCTGTCGATGAGCACACGAGCCTATTAAGCAAAGTGCTAGCTATAAATAATCCTAAATTGTTTATAGGTTTTTCTTTCTAGATGAGCTGTAAATCTTATTTGGGCCCCCCTGAAATTTTTCAGAGTTGTTCAGCCACATCAGCAGCAGATGTTTGAAGAAGATGACCTGCCAGCAAGTGAAAGTGAGGAGCAGCCTGGTCCATCCAAGAGGAAACGCCAGCCAAGTATGTCTGAGACAATGCCCCTGTACACCCTTTGTAAAGAGGATTTAGAGAGTATGGATAAAGAGGTGAGCTTAACTGACTCTGACAAGTTTCTAACATCATGACTGTTAGTTGTATCTCCTGTTAAATTATGCATCTCTGTGAACTGACCTTACATGCCACTCCAGGAACTTCCAATAAGACACAGCAGACTAAGCGTGGTCCAGCCTAAAATGCAGTTGTGTTCTGCAGAGCAAGCTTGAGCTGGGGAGTGGGAGTGCTCTGGTGTGGAAACTGACCTTTAAAGCAGAACTTCAGTAAAGTTTTGTCATGTAAATGTTGTATTTGCTGTGTGTTTAGCTTTGCCAGGTGTCAACTTTTATTTTTCCCCAGGATAAAATCAGAGGTGGGATGGGAGAAGAGAGGTCTGTGCATGTGAAAGGCAAAGACTCTAGAGAGAAAAAACCCAAGGAGACCCTGGGCCTGTTATCTGTAGACATGTGGTTGCAGTGCTGTTAAATCACAGCTCTCATGGCTCTGCAGGTGAAGGGAGCTTTCTGTTAGAGTGAATTGTTTTTAAATGGAAAAATGTTATTTAAAATGTATTATAAATGTCTAACAGCTGCTTATTTTTCCATTAGCCTTGTGTGTGCTGTTTTCAAATGAGCCACCCTCTTATAATATATTAAGAGATAGAGTTAAAAATCCTTATTGCTGCACAGTTTTCATGAGCTCATTTCACTGACTCCACTCTAAAATGCAGTGACCCTGGAGCTCCACTTCATGTTGGAGCAAAAATCATTCACTGGGGTGAGGACAAAAGCATTTAATTTGCCAGTGATATTTGCTGATATAATATAAATAATATTTCTTCTGGTCTGAATTTCTCTTCCTTCTGCTTTGTCAGTGCCACCTGAAGCAGATTGTTATTATGGGTTGCTTTAATGTTCTTGGGTATTAACATGTTTCTAATGGTGTGGCTTTTGGAAAACTAATGAATTTGCAGAGTTGCACTGTGTGCACTGAGCCAAAAGAGTGTGTGTGTTTTCCAGGACTGCTGTATAAAGTATTTATCATTCTGTTTTTAAAGATGTAATTCAGGGAACTGTTTAAAAACCTTGAATCTTCTGGCACTGTTCATTCTGTGATTGATTAGCTCTTGATGCTACTGCAGTGAGGCCAAAGAAATTAACATTTTTCTCTCCTACAAATAGAAACATCTTAATTTGTGATGATTTTTTTATTTCAGCTGTGTGTGGTGTTTAGAAACCAGACCACTTCAGAACAAATGAAGCTCAAATTCCAATGGATTCTTTGTGGCCTCAGCTTTGGTTCCAGGAATATGATTTGAGGTTACAGTTGCTGCCAAAAAGTTTCTCTTCCACTAGTTTCTGTTCCCACTCCTGTTTATTCCATTTACATTTTTCTGATCCTCAGGCAGATGAGCAAGTAGAAATGTTTCATGTGTTTTTGCAGGGGGTAAATTTTGGGTCAGTTTGGTGGCAAGGGGGTAGGTAGGGGTGGAGTTTCTGGTATGTATTTATTCTTCTGTTGAAATACAAATAAATATTGTGTATATTTACAAACACAGTGCTGGGACTGTTGGGTTTAGCAAGTTACTGTGGGACTTTGCTACAGCACCAGCCACCCCAGGTCTCAACTGCTGTGCTCCTGTGATAACCATGGGACCATACAGCAAACCAGCTCAGGGAGATGCCTTGGTGAGGAAAGATCATTTTCCAGGTTCATCTTCATTAGGAGCATCCTGAAACACCTCAGCATTGCTGCAGCCTGGCTGCTAGTGCCAGGAGCAGGCAGAGGATGCAGAGCTGGGAATGAGCAGTGAAGGCAGAACTGCAGCCCTCTGACTTTATAAGCTTCATTTGCAGTATTTCTGCTGAATTTCCTGGAAAATGCAGGTAACTTTTATTAGATCTAAGGATTTTTTTTAGCTTTAGACTGGTATTTTTTTTTAATTTCATTTATTTCAGAAATAGAAAATGCAAGCATTTGTATATATTGCTTCTGTGGACATAAGCAATAAATAATTCCCGTGCCTGCCCATCCAAGGTGGGCTGGGATTACCGGTGTCCTGGCACATGCAGCCTTATGCTGCTGGGTTTATTACCATGTTTTTCTCAGGGTGTCTGAGAGCATCATCTGTATCTTATCAACTGTCAGCATCTCTGCCATCTAAGGTAAAATATTTTTGCTGGTTTCAATTCCTCTCAATTTGGGATTTGAGAGAGGAGGAGAGAGGGAGTGAATCTGATACCAGATCTCTAGCTTTTCCATCTCTTGCTTCAGTTAGTGGAGCTGCAAAGATTCCTGCCATCTGGCTGGGTATGTGCTTAGCAGCTGCAGAGTGACCACACTGCAAAGGTATGTTCTGTGCAGCAGTGCATCTGAGTGTACAGATTTGTCTGGAGTGGGAATTGCCTAATGAACTACTTGTGCATCACAAGGGTTCTGTTCATTTGGAACATTTTCTGCCTGGTCTTTTAACTAAGTTGGAATTTCCATGCCCTGTGTGAAGACTGATAACATTCTGCTCTTGCATAAGGCTATTTTCTACCTCTGCAGTTTGCTCTCACCTAAGCAGATTTATCCTTTCATTTCCATTGGGTGTTTTGTTAGTGACTATACCATGCAGTGAGTTGAGGCAGTGCTTCTCCTTCCATTTAGTGAAAGCTGTTACCTCAGTAAGTGGTTAGCCTCTTAAGTAGCTTAAAAATACTAATTTAATGTGGAGAATGTGGTGTTCTTTTCCCACTGAAAAATGTAAACAGGTCTAATAGATATAAAAATCTTTTAAATATGAATTTCTATGCCATGAGTGAACATAGGAAATGTATTGGAACCTTTTGACATTCAGTTGGCCTGCTGCATAAATATCTGCACTTTGTAGATAAAAATGGAACCTACCTCTGCATGCAGGGATTAGTTTGATGGCAGGTATGACAAGTTGTTAATTAAAAGGTGAGATTATGATAGAGAATCTTGTGCAAAAAATGAACAGGATCAGACAGATTTTTGGCTGGTCATGCTATTGTTGGAAGAAAATAAAAAAAAAATACATCAGAGAGACTCATTCACTTGAATTCTGCCAGACATTTGAGCAGGTAATTTAATAATGACAAGGACAAATGGTTGTTCTACAGATGTTAATGGGCTGCACCAAATGGACATCACCAAAAGCAGCTGCTCTTCCTTCAGCATTGACCTCTTTGAGGAATCTGATAAATTCTATGCTAGGATTGCTTGAGTTTTGTCTGGATTTCTCTGTTGATGCTATTGCCAGTCCATCAGAGATGGATTCTGCCACCTTGCATATTCCTTGCACTTTCCTGATGCAGTCAACAGTTGATTCAGATCCTCAGCCCTTCTTCCAAAGGTGTTTGCAAAATCCTTTCCTTCTAAGTCTTGAGTTTTTAGTGAAATAACTTCTTTTTCTATTTTGCTATAATTCTGCTAAGCATATTATGCAAATAAAATGGAATCTAAGCTCTTTTTCTCCAGATAGGAATAGCTTTGGGTTTTTAACATGCCTGGTTATGCAGCTAATGCTTTCTTCTGATGGTATTTCATGTGAAATGGGAAGCAGGTCTGTAAAACTTCCACCTCTAGGATGTTTGTACAAGATGTTAAAGTGAAGGCTGGCTGTTCTATAGGGAAGAAAGCTTTTCCATATATTCTGTGAAGGGTGTTTTTCCTACTAACACTGTATTTTCTGTTTCTCTGCTTGGCCTTAGTAAAGAAGCTGTTAAGCCTTTTTCAACTGCTTGCTTGCTGACTGAAAATGGGGCAAAACCTCTTTAAATAGAGTTCAATCACCTCATTTAAACATGTATGTCTACCTCCATATGCAAAATCAAATGCAGCTAGGCTGTCAACACTAATTGGCCACAGTTAAAAATGACTTGTCTGAGCTGGTTAAACAATTTGCAAGCTGATCCCTACCATAATTCTGAGCAGCTGCATATAGGGCTGATTGAGCCTCAGCACAAGTCTAACATGTTTTTACATTTAAATCTGAGCTGATATTCTCTCAGAGATATTTAAGTGTCTGCTCAAGTCTTAGTCTGTCTGAACTGTTCCTTCATAGCTATTTTATTTTATCATGATGTCCTGGTGCTTGTATTTCAACATAAGAATAAATACAGCTAGACAATATGGCATGAGATACATGAAGTGCTGTGGAGAATCTTTGCAACTCAGCTCTGCCCCTGGCAGTCCTGCAGGTGAAAGTGCTTTAGCTCCTGTGTCAGCATCACTAGGAATATTTCCATCCCATGTACAACTTACCAAAGATTGGGAAAAAACTGCAGAACTAGAGCCCCCTACTGATGTAAAATTCTCTGCAGTCATAAAATAATTACCTGAGTGGACATGCTGCTCTAAGTTTTTCATGTCTATGAACTGAGCAAACCATCACTGTTCCTCTCTACATTGTTGGGGGTTTTATGAGCTTGCACTTTCCTTCTGCCAGTGGGCACAGTCAGCTGCAGACATTTGCTCTTGGTAGCAAATATGATGAGGCTGCTTTCTCTGAGATGAACACAGACAGCTGCCCATCTCAGTTATTTTAGTGCTCCAACATCAAACTTGCTTCATCACAGAGGTATTGAGGGCTGTATAGCTGGCATTCCACGACACAGAGCTCATAGCAGAACCTGCCCAGTGCTCAGCACCTTCATGCTGAACTTGGGGAAAATGACCTCTCTCCAGCTGCTGGGCTTATCTTTCACTGTTATTTTGGATTGAGGGTGGGGTGGTTTGGTTTTTCAGTTTTTCTTCCTTTTATTCCATGCCTAATTCTTGGACTGGCTGTGCAGGACCCTTCCACAGACACCCTGCTCATATTTTTTCACTGTTTTGTACCATGAAACCTGCAGCTTTAAGTAGAGTCTGTTTGCAGTCCCATTGTCCAGCACAAACCATTGCAAAACTGACCTGTCTTCTCTGTTTTACTTTGAGATTCCAGTAAAGCAAGTTCAGAAATAGTTGTCTCCAGTACTCTGTATTTGAGGTGGCTTTGCTAGCTTGAGCACATTGATAAATGTCTCTTGGCTTGGTGATGATAAATCATAGAATCCCAGGTTGGAAGGGACCTCAAGAACTATCTAGTCCAGCCTTTTAAGGTAAACTATATATATATAGTTTTGGTGAGCTGGTCCAGCAGCCTGTCAAGCTGAGTCTTACAACTGTCTGATGTAGTGGCATCCACAACTTCCCTTGGGAGATCATTCCAACCTCTAATGGTGCCACATTTTCTTCTGGAGTCCAACCAGAATCTCCCCAGGAGTAACCTGCACCCATCACCCCTTGTTTTTTTCAGGTGACTCCTTGTAAAAAGGGAGTCTCCATCCTCTTGGCAGCCACCTTTTATGTCCTGGTAGATATAATAAGGTCTCCCCTGAGCCTTTTCAAGTCTGACCAAACCCAGTTTTCTCACCTTCCTTTACAAGGCAGGTCTTGCAGTCCAAGCTGATCAAGGAATGGTAGGAAGCAATAAAACTGGATGAAATAAATTTTTTTATGCTAATTAAATTTGTGCCTAAATTTCTATTCCTTTTTAGTAACATGAATAATAAAGAGATTAGAAGCTCAAGTTGTACAACCCCTTGATACTAACATACTGATACCTTTCTGCTCTCAGCACTTAATTAGCATCTTGCTGCAGATGTCTCCCCTTGGCAGTGAAATGTGTCAGAGAAGATCACTCTGAGCCCAGACTCTGTGCCTGGTGAAATTGCCATGTGCCATTTTTCATACTAAGCTAAGATTTCTAACTTAATATATCTAGTGATATTTTGTGAGAGTATATAAACACCTTTTAGAAGTGTTCTTTTGCATAAATTAGATTAATTGATGTTAAAAAGAAGAAAAAAAAAAAGGCTTCATCACTAGACTGTTTATACTTGTCTCTTGCTAAATCTCTGGGAATAAAAAGAAAGTTATGACAACTTCTGGCAAAACTGTGCCTTAGTTAATAGCCAGACTGACAGTGCTTAGGACAGCCTTGGAAAACAAAGCTGCTTCTTGCTGTGTATCAGTGAAATATATTTCCTTTAAAGTAGAAAAGATGGCTTTGAGAGCAAAAAATACCATGGTGATGTCTTGTTTTAAAACAAGGGTGAACAGTACTACCATAAACTGTTACACCTTTTAACCTACTGCTAAAAAGGCTCACAATGTGACAGCTCTACTGATAAATCTATAGAGCAGCAGGCTGAAATCCCTGAAATCTGCTCCCTTTTTTTGTTTTTTTTGCATGGATACTTCTGGCCTTCACCAGGCCTTTTTGTTGGCTAGGAAAAGATGACTTTGTTGGTCTCAGTTTGTTTTGCACACTTGAAAGAGACCTCCTATGAATTGAAGGTCATTGAAATTCTAGCTGTATAAGAATGTTCTTCTTGCTCCTTTCTCTTCCTTAAAGAGAGGGAAGAAAAATAAATATATTTATGCATAAAATAATAGAATGGTTTGAATTGAAAAGGACATTAAAGACCATCCAGTTCCAGCCCCCCTGCCAGAGGCAGGGTTACATTCCCCTAGAGCAGGTTGCTCAGAGCCCTGTCCAGTCTGGCTTTGAGCAGGAGGGAGCAACAGGACTAGTGAACAAGACTAGTTTTTATGACATTCCTGGTTGAACTGCTTCAGGGTTCACCTCCTCAGATGAACCATCATTGTTTAGTGACCTGTGAAATCAGCATCTGAAGTGCTTCAGACCAAGGGGTTGTGGAAGCAGGTGGGTGACTGCACTACGGGACTCCCAAATGAAGTGAGAAATTTGAAAGGAGAAAATGCTTTAATGCCAAAATAAAAGCAATAGATGAAACAGAATGTGAAAGGCAAGTTCTTCTGAGGTTATTCAGAAGAAATGGACCTGAGTTATGTCATGTTCTCCCTTAAATTTCATGTACTGAGACAACTGAATCTATTTCAGACACTTTATTCCAGTGACATCTTTGAAACAAAACATTTTCTTTCACTAAGTGACTTCCATCCAGCCCAAATCTCTTAATGCAGACTTTTATTGTAGGAAAGGTTAATTGTTCACATGCATTATGTCATAATATCACCTCTCAAAGCACTTAAAAAAGCTTGCTAGCTTTTTTAAGACATGGGTGGTAATTTCTTGCTCCTCAGATAACTGTTCCTAAATAGTTGGTAAGAATTTACATAAAATCGATTCTTAGAGAGAAAAGTTAAATGAAAAGTCTTCATATACTGAGGAAAAAAATAAGATCAGATTTTCCCTATTTGGAAGAAATTTTCCTGAGGACAAACTTAAGTGGATTCTTTCCTGTCCAGTAAGTAATGGTCTCCTGCTGCAGCCTAGAGCTGCTATGGAAATTAGAAAACTAATATTCTTAGCTCATTTCAGCCAATCAATAATGGGGTCAGAAATATTGGGAAGAGGCACCAGGAAGTACAGAAATCCAAGGGAAGCTTTTCATACTCCACAAAGAGTAAACCCAGCAGTTGTGCTGGAGAAACAATGAATTACTGGGAGGAGCATTTCACGGTATTGTTGATGAGCTGCAAAGCAATTAGCAGCATTTAGCCAGTGCCCACGTTTCAGGGACAGCTTCCTCATGCAGATGTGCCTTAAGATGCTTTAGAAGTAGTTGATGATGGAATTAAAAAGCACTTTCTTCCCCCTTCTCTGCCTGTTTATGCACATTTATATGCATATTTACTTGGTAATTTTTTTCATGCATGCTCAGATTCACAGCCTTGGGCAGTTCAGACATAACCTGCAAGACCAAAACACTAGCTTTTGACTTTCCCTTTTTAATAGCAAATATGTCTTTATATAAATAATGCAAAATATGTTTTAGTGAAAAGAGAAAATGTCAAACAACACCAGCCCCAAATACTGAACTGTTTTTAATTCTTAGGAACAGCTTTGAGCACGGTGGAATTCCAGGGTGTCAGCAATTTTACATGGCTTTGTGTGCATTTCATGGCTAATGTTTTTTTTAAAGGCTACCAGCCTTTTCAAGTGATGGTACCCACAGTTTGAGAGATGCATTGGAAGAAAGGGTTACAGCCCATTTATGCTGTAGGTACAGCATCCTGACCAGAACCATGAGTCAGATTTACTCAGCTAATTGAAAGAAGACTAAAAGATGCAGATAGAGTGTAATTGGAATTGACACTGGAAACATCTGTTTGCCTTTTTTCAGTCTGGTGGTTGTTTGCAGAGCATCAATTCACCCACTAATTGGATAGAGTTGATCTGCTAGCTTTTATGTTAAATAACTACTAAGAGGACATCATGGTCCCTGGCATCAAACACAGCAGCATTTTATAGTATTTGTTGAGGTAATTCCCTGTTTGACATGGAAATACCTGTAATTCCTGATGCACTTGGACATCCCGTTTTCATTTCAGGGTTATTTTTAGGGATTTATATGCCCAGGGGGAATATATGGTGCATCTTGAAACCTTTTGGCACGTTTGGATAGCAGATTGGATTACTCTCTGCAAGCTCTTTGTAAGATGCAACATATTCAACACCACCTTGAATGCATGCTTAAGAGATCCAGGCTTTATGCTGAAATGCAGTTCATTTTTATCTCTTACTGTCAGTATCAGGTCAATTGGTGCTGTTGCCAACAAGGAGCAGTCATTTTTGTTTCAGTTGAAACAAACCTAAAGAACTCTTTGTAAATACCTGGGTTGTTTTGTTTTTTTCCTTTAACTTAATCAGTTAAAAGTGTAATTGACCTTTTGTGAAAGACTGAAGGGGGAAAAATGTATCTTCCATGCAAAACTACAGCACAAAAGGAGCAGCTTTCCCTCAAAACTAATCCTTTTGTTGAGTTTTATATATTTCCAGTAAAGAATTGAATAAGAGCGTTCTAGTGCTTTTAGGAGAGATCACTGAAATAGTTACATGTGTTGTCCTCTTGCTGTCTAAGGTAATTAGTTTTTCAGATGTATTAATTTTTGAATGCTTGCTGGTTTAAATACAAGAATTGAAGTTTATTCACCTCTCTTGTTGTTAAATATGAAGTAAATTACTTTTTTAATTGCTTCTTCCCAAATATATATGCATCACGATAGGTCTATCAGATCCATAATGCTGCCTGTAAATTATTCCTTAACAAATGGAGGTTGGTCATGTTGTTGTTGTTGTTCAGCTTCTTGTTCAGTTTTCTCAGCCTGGATTCATTTTGAATCTATAAACTCAACTTCTGGAGCGAGAACGTTTTTCCAACTGACCTGGTTTGTTAATATTACAGAAGGTTTTGGCTTTAGGTACTTCACAGTTCATAACCAGAGAATACAAGAGTGAAAATCTCATTGCTTTTTGGTCTTTATGCTTTATCTGCATGAGTGTGTGCTGTGTTCCTCCTAAATGAGAAATAAAATAGCTTTGTCAGCTAAGGACTTTTTCTGGCTGTTATAATCAGGCATATAAAAGAATTGTCAGACTTTTCATTCTCTTGCTTAATGGAGCAATTTGTTGTCTTCAAGGGATGAATCATTTTTCTATGTTAATCATTCTTGCTGTGTTATAAAAGTCTTAGTATTTTAAAGATAGCTGCTGTGGCAGTGTTTGAGCAGTAAACATCCCCTCACTATCTCATCAGGAAGAGTTGGCATTAGCTGGCATTTGCCAACTAATGTTAAAAGCCAAAGTTGGTCCATCTGTATCTCTCTTGGTCTGAACCAGATTGAAAGGTTCCTCTGTTCTTTAAGGGCTTTTTATTTGAAGTCAGTGATGTGTTTAGATAGATAGTTGTTGCTTCAATATTAATGTGGGGTTTTTTACCTATTTGTTCAGGTGAATCACTTAAATCTCACTGCCTCAATGAATGTTAATTTCCATTTCTTTTGAGAATTCTGGAAGATGGTGATAATTTTTATAATTTTTCAGCACAATTTGCAATAAAATCAACAGGCAGGACTATATATTTTTGGGTGCCTTTCTAGTTAAAGTGGTTTGTAAGACATTAAATAAATTAACATTAAATATCTTAATAGGAAAATATTTTTAAAATCTGCCATATTTCTATGATTTATATAAAGCTTTCAAATGCCCTTGTACAGAAATGGGACATGTATGTGTACAACTAATTTAGTAATTCTAATATTAAATGGCATTCCAGACTTCAAAAGAATGTCATCTTTTATGCAGAATGAAAGAAGGGGGAAAAAAAGAAAAAGACATAGCAACTTCTAGACTGCTGCTCTGTCAAAACCATTCACACAAAGTAGTTTTTAAAAGACTAAAAGTTCAGTTTGTGAGACACATCTTTAACACTGAATGTCTATCAGCCTAACTTTGTCCTTTGAAAACCCCAACATATTTTGTAGTGAGAATTGTAACTTTAACCATATGACATTCTGGAAAAGCATTGATTTTTTTGGAATGAAGGAATATAATTTTAAATGTGAGGCTTGCCAGAAAGGAGTTGTTGGAGTTGAAGGGCTGTGCTGCCTTTTGACTATGGATGGCTGGCCATGGTGCCTACAGTAGTGGTTTGACCTCAGCTAGGCCTACTCTGCTGCTCATCCCCCTCCTTTCAGCTGGATCAGGGCAAAGAGAATCAGATGAAACTCATGGGTTAAGACAAAGGCAGTTTAATGAAGGAGTAAAGCAATGCTGTGCACAGAAGGAAAAGAAAACAAGAGTTTTATTCCCTGCTTCCCATCAGCAGGCCCTGTCTGGGCCCATCCGGAAGCACAAGGGTTGCTCAGGAGGACAAGCTGATGTCCCTCTCCTCCCTCCTTTTTTTCTAGCTTGTATTGTTAACAGCATGTCACAGAATGTCTTTTTGGTCAGCTTGGGCCAGCTGTCCCAGTTGTGTCCCCTCCCAAGGTGTTGTCACCCCCATCCCACTGAGGGGAATGTTGGAAAGCAGCAGCCACAGCATGGGGTGTTCCCAGCACCATTCCAGCTCTCCATGCAAAACTCAGCTTGGGAGGGTTGAGATGGGGAAAATTAACCCTATCTCAGTTGGCTCCAATGCATGGGTCTACTAAATAAAGCTGTACAGGTGTGGTGTGTCTGCCATCCCAACCCAAACTGTATTATCTAAACATTTGAGCCCTTCTGTCTGTTCTATACTCTCAAATATCCCTCTACTTTCTGCACTTTTAGCAGGTTCACTCTCTAGTTGCCTTTTCAGTCTCCCTGACCCTGGATTGCATTCTGTGATTCTTGCTTTCTACACATATGACAACTTCTGGTCATGGGAAAGTATTTTTTTGATTAATGTAATTTGATTTGACCCAACAATTCTACAGTTCCTACCTAAAACTGTCATCTGTGCTTAAAAGCACTAAGCTGGTATGTGGTTTCTTATGATTTCTTTACAGCTTTCACAGTGAAGGTGGCATTAGTAATAGTATTTCAGGTAGTAAAAAATGTACTAAGACAAGGGCCAATGGGAAAAAAAAAGCTTAAATTGTAGATCTGAAAACTTACAAGTTACTCTTTGTTTTATATAGAACTTATTTCATCAAGGTAAAGCATAGCATGCATTTTTAAATCCAGTTTTGAAGCTTGATTTGTAGATCTACTGAAACAATCACATATTTAAAGAGATTGTTTTTCACAAGTGTACTTTGTACCCAACTGTCCTTACTTTCCCTTTTGCCGTCAACTCTCCTCAAAATTATTTTAGGATGTTTTGAAGTGCTACTTACTTTTTGGTATTATTATTTCTTCTACATAATTTCACTCTTGGAACAATATAGATTGGCAGAATCCTCAGTGGAAGGTAGCACAAGATAAGGAAGAAAAAGGATTTGCTACTACCCTCAAAGAGGAATAGCTCAGTGAAGCTTATAGAAAGATGATAAATACCCCAAAATCCTTCTGTTTAGCAGAGGATTGAAGAGAAATGCCACATAACAACCCTGTGGCAAAGCTCCTGGCTTGGGGAGGAGTTCCGTGTCTTTTCATTTCCCTCTACCATGTTTCCAGTAGAGTACTGGTAAGGTGTAAATCTTCTGCATTTAGTATGATAAACAGGGCAGCTTTGACTTTGCTTACCTGATTTGCATGGAAGGAAAGAAATGAGAGGTGAGTTTGAGGGACCAGACTTTCTTAGTTTTCTTGTAGCTTTTGGAATTATTAGTGTCATCAATTTAGTGGATGTACAGTGTAAAATCTTTTTACCCATGTTCACTTAGAGTTTTTCTTCTTGATTAAGCACATGTGGCATTAGTGAGGACAGAGTAGTTGTGAACCATGTTTTCACCTATGCTGAGATTAGCTACTATTAGGAAGGTCTTAAACAGCAATAAATAACACACAATCTTCCCATGAACTCTGCTATTCACAAAACTAGGGATACTGTGGAATCTTCACCTTTGTTTTCCCAGGTTTTCATCTCCTTCTGAAGATTGAATGCTGACTCAAAGAGAATATAACCTTTTGAAGCTCAGCAGAGTAGCTCATGAGTATGATGTGCTTTTAATAACTATTGCAGCAATTCCAGATGAAATTAGCATGTCCTTAGAGGAGTATCAAATCCCATGCTAACTTTTCAGAAGCAAAGGCTAAACAATTATTTAATGAAATGTCTAAAGGTTTTGATAGATTCTAATTAGCACAAGCAAGACAGTCTGGTTAGAATGGAGTTCTCTAGGTTCCAGTCCTGTATTATTTAGGAATGCAATTCTTTAAAGTTACATAAGAATCCTTATTGGGTAGAGATTATAATATGCCTTGCCCAAGTGATTTGATATAAAATATGGTGTGTGTTTTTATTACAATTGTATCAAACATCTATCCCTTCCATTTCATGAGACAACACTTTCAGAGTAATTTCTTGTTTGCAGCTGGTCATGTAAAGTGCAAACATCTTCAGATGTGACTGTACCAGTATGTGAGTGTATCTAAAGTTAAGCATGGAGAAAAAGATGTTTAATTTGAATAGAATGTTGCTAGAGCTGTTACAGAAGCCCCGTTGAAGACATCTGTGGTTTAATTTGCATTTCCAAGGAGAAGGCCAAGGAAAAGCTGAAGCACTGCAGATTGCTATAGAATAGCCTGTTAGAGGGTGCACTGACTCTCTGCTCTTTGGCAGGTGGATGACATCTTGGGAGAAGGCAGTGATGAAAGTGACAGTGAAAAAAAAAAGCCAGAAGACAAAGGTGAAAAACCTCAGATTAGTGCAACAGAGACTCTGGGAATGAAAACAGAGCAGAGACCTGGATCCTCATCATCATCCTCTTCATCATCATCAAGTGAAAGAAGCTTAGCAGGCAGTGTGCCCAGGTATGAGTTCTTCAGGTGTAAAAAGAAGTGTTGATGGTGTTTTTGGTGTCTCTGCATTGTTCACACTTCCTGATGATGCCCCCTTGATGTTGTTGGTAACCTCTGTATGTAGATGACTTCTGCATCTCTCTTAAATTGTCCTGCTCTCCTCTGCAATCTTTGGGGATTGATTTGTAGCAAAGGTCTGTCAGGAACCAGGATATTTAAGACTTTAAAGTAGTCTTTTATTTTGAATCAGATATAGGACAACCTCCTCTTTGTTTTACAGAGAACAACATTTTTTGCATTTCTAACAGTTTAGAAGGAAAAAAACCTCTTAGTATGTAGTACACACAAACAATCCAAAAATTACAGCAGCTTCAGTTCCTTGGGTTGGGTTTTTTTTCCAGACTGAAATCCAGGATCAGCTCCTAAAGCCAAGTGCTCCTGTTGGCAGCACATGGTGGTGTTTTCACATGAGCTGGCTGGTCTGCAGAATTTTAATGTCACTTCTGTTTGGAAATGATTTTGATGAAGAATCTAGGAAGGAAGAGGCTCTGGCAATGAAAAGCATAATTTGCTTCTCTACTTAAATATCACTGAGTGTCCAGTGTTAACACTAAAGTTTTTTTATTCAGGATTTTTTATTTTTACTTGAAAGCTCTGTTATCCAAAATTTGTGCACAACAAAGTAGATAATGGGGCAGTAACAGCTTTTTGGAACCATTTTAATGATATAAATCTGTATTATCCAAAGGTGATTTTTCTTTTTCTTTAATGTTTCTAGTCCCAAATGCTCTACCCTCTGTGCTATGTTGAAACAACAGCTCATTTTTACCATTTGCCAGCTTGAAAATTGTAGCTCTTGGTTCCAGAGGGTTGAATAAATAAGTAAAACAAAAATAATTTTGAAAGTTGACATTGGTATATCCTTAAAATCAAAACCACAGAGGAAATGACTGTCTGATTGTTGATACTATGGAGTGTTTACAAATATTTTAGTGTTTATAAACATTTTCTCAAAGAAAACTCTTATCTTAAAGATCTGATGCCTGACTAAATTGATTGTTTAAGGAATGATACATTTCTATTTACAAACAAAGCTGGGCTGTGGGAGTGAAATGGACCTAAAACTTCCACAAATTCAAGGGTAACTGGGGCATCTGCCCCAAGAAGAGGACAACAGTGTTAAAAAGGGAGGTTGGCAGTGAACATTTCTTGTGAGGAAGACTGAGTGGAGTGCTCTAATGCTCTAATGCAAGAACCTCCAAATTACCATCTCAGTGAAAAACTACTTTTCCTCTTCATTTGCTCTGATATGGTATCTGATTGAGGGAACTGCTCCTCAGGGGGATTTTTGAGATATATGCTGTAGCAATTTGCTTGGTTTTTAAAGAGGAGTTATCTTGCTATTTATATATTCAGAGCTGGTCTATGTGTCCTTCACTTTTAGCTTTTCTGTTTAGTTTTCTGCTGCTGCTGCAGTAAAGGGTAAGGGGTTTTTTTTTAATTCCTTATTTAAATTCCTAATTTTTAATTTAAAGGAATTAAACTCTGTGATCTTATGGAAAAATTCATGTGGCTGAGGCTAAAAACTCCAAGTAGAGTTTGAACTACTCTAGCTGTTCAGGAAACAAAATCAGCAACAGCATCAAATAAATTGAAAGGCATCACAGATTCAATATTTTTTCAGAAATAAATTGGAGAAGAAACTAGAGAACACTTGGTGATAAATGTATGCAAAAAGTTAAGCTCTTGTTTCTGTCTTTAATCAACTGTGTGAATGCCACATGTATTTTCTTGGTTCATACAGTGAAAACAGGGCACCCTGAATATTAGTCTCTAAACTTTTCTTTCATTTCAAGGTTGGGTTCCTTTTCTTTCTCAGCAGTCTCTTATATCTACATGGTGACCACAAATTTGCTTTATTTCTTCACCATCAAAATGCTGGGGCATTGCAGTACACAGCTTTATTTTAACATTTGGAGTGGTAAATTACATCAATTATAAGAGTGGCACTGATGAATGGCAAGATCAGCTCCATAATCTAAATGAATGCATGGCTTAGTGTTTTATAAAAGCACTCAATTAAGTAGATGAGACATTCATATCTTCAAGCTTGTTAATGAATTTAATGGCCTAAATTTTCAAGCTGTTACTAAAAATACACCTACTACGACTGCTGTTAAGATGCAGATTAACCTGCAGTTGGGTTTCCAGCTGCTGATTAGTTTTGTTGGTACACTGTGTGCATGTGGATGGCAAGAAAACTGGTTAAAAAAATGCTTGAGAAAGTTAATCTGAATATTCAGTAAGTTGGGGACAGAAGTGATTCTAAAAAAAAAAATCCAAGGTGAGTTACAAAAGGGTTTTGGTTTTTTTTCTACAGTTTGACCATATGCTTTACTCCTGTAATATGTTGGCTGTAGGAACCCAATGTCATCCAATTACACTAAAAATGATAAAAAAATATAGTGCAAGAAAAAGGGAAAGCACTAGAAAAGATGTGAAGTGCCATGGGTGGCAGCTTGATGCAAGGAAACAGCTCTGGAGAGGGCACAGGGAAGAGAACAGACACAGCAAAATCAAATTCTGAGGCCAACAGAGAGGAAAATCCACCCTGGTAAATCAAAATGATGTATTTTAGGTGTAAAGCCCCCCAGCTCCTGCATGGCAGAGTCATTGCTGGAGTGGTGCATCCTTTCTGTTTTTCAAACTTCCTATTATCTGAAGCCACTCTGCCAGATGAAGATGCCACAGCATCTTTCTAAAAATAAAAAGGTGAATGAATAATTCCCATGGGCTGGCTGAGGCTTTTATACTCCCTGTATTCCTGATCATTTCTTTTCTCTCTTCAATATCATCTGTCATCTTCCTTATTTCCTCAGGCTTCACAAAGTTGTCAGCTGTTTCCATTACATGAGAGGTTATTTTAAGATTTTTTTTTTTTGAAAGGACAATTGATAAAATGGTACTTTTGATTTTAAAAGGAAACTGTCAAATCTATTATGCTTTCAAAATTACTCTCATTTAAAACTCCCAGTCCTTACTGCATATCTGTGTGTTTGTATAAGATATGGGAAGGCAAAAAAAACCCAGGATTTCCTGGGCATCATGGACATAAAGCTATGATCCATGCACCAAAAAAAAGAGAAAAATTAAATAATCTATAAGAAGAAATTCTAGCTGATTGCTGTTTTCTACACATGGTGACAATAGAGCATTTTGGAATAGTTTTTGTAGTGAAACTGCAATGTATTAATACAATGTATTAATTAATCATGTATTAATGTATTAATTAATGTATTAATTAATCATGTATTAATACAATGAAATGAGTTTTTAATATATGTAGTCATCATTTCTTCTTTTAACCAGTGGTTTAGAAAACAAAAAAGCAGGGGAAGGAACTGTATTTATTAAAATAACAATTCCTGTGCTTGACTAGAATATAATCTTTTTGGGTTTTTTTGTGTATCTATGTAATGCTTAAGAATAAATTAATAAATAGTATAGAACTTGGGATTTCAGAGAGGTGTGCTGCATGGTGAAGCAAACTTTGCTTGCAGCTCCCTTTGGGAACCCTCCATTCCTTCAGTTTTCTTCTAGACAGATTCTTGACAGAGACATCTTTTTCTTACATGGTAAATTAAGAGCTCAAACAACAGCATTGACAGCCATTAACCTTCATTTTCTTTATAACATGTATTATAAATTTATGGCAGGATTCTGTGAGGGAAGTGAAAACTATACAACATTTGTTATGGATTCCTTCTGGAATATTTAGGGGGAATATTTTACTTTTTTTCTGCTGCACATTTGTGCCTACTGAAGTATTGCATCTTGTTTCAGATGAAGGTACTTAGCATTTATTTGACAAGTGGGAGCAATGTGTAGACTTCACTGATCTTCAGCAGCAAAGGAGCAGAAAGAATACTGGTCACTGGAGAGGAACCAATAAGAGGAAGCACATAGCAATTCAAAATATACTTTATTTTTTCTCCTTAAGGTATCTCAGATTATTCCAATCTGTTTTCAAGGAAGAAATACAATTTTTTTTCTCATGAAAATAGGTTGACAACTTATAAATGCAAAACTGCAACTCATGCAGAGCTAGATGCTCCTCATATTTGTACATTTATTTTCTCCTTGACATAAAGCACATTCTTAATCCTATGGAAAGCAGGAAACTCTTGATGTATATTTGTTATTACCCAGAAGCTGCAATACCATTGGAGCAATGGAAATGATGTGTGAATGAGTAAACTTTTTAACATGTCACTGTCCCTGCTGTGATGGGAAGCAGAGTAAACTAGTTTTCAGAGTAATACAAGACTTAGAATGACAGAGTAATTAATTTTTTTCATGTCCCCTTCTATTTAAAAAATTAAATTAATTATCTTTTTATCCTTGCTGTTATGTAACATGCATAATAGTAATGCAAGGACAAAGACATGGAAAATATTTAGCATTTAAAGTACTAGCCTGGCTTTGCAAGTGTTTCAGTACAATGAGCAGGTAAAAAGCAGCTGCTTTTGCCATCCACAGTTGCAGGAACAAAGTCAGTTCTGCAAGGGACTAAGGGTTCTGGCAAAGGGGTTGTCATGTCACTGCCCCTACATTTCTACCTCTTATTCTTCTGGCTTAACTTACTGCTCCATAATGTTTGCATGAAATTCTGCAGGTCTGTTTCTTCTAGTTGTAGCCTGATTTTCTTTCTCCTTAATCAAATAGTTTTCCTGCATCCAATTCAGGAACATGCAAAGAAAGGAGAAAAAGATTTCACTGGCAAAGGGGTTGCTTCTCAGTCTGGTTCCATCCCCACTTACAGCAAAACCAAATTCTCTTAATGATCAAAATATTACAGAGGAAAAAAACCAACATGTCTAATTAGGTCTGTTGTGTGTTCAGAGCTGGATAAATCAGGTGGGGAACAAAGCTGTGCTTACTCAGCCCTTATTCCAAGAATCCAGGCACATGGACATCACTGATACTTGTAGTGCAAGCAGGAGATGTGAAGTCTGCTGCAGGAGCAGTGCCAGAAGGGCAGTGTTCACTTCATAGCTGCTGCTGAGGGCCTCTGAAATACCTGGAGTTGCCAACTGAGGAGTTATTGCCAAGGTCTGCTACCCTCTCTGGTAATTACAGAGGAACATGCATTTTGGAAAGCTTTGGATTGTTCACTGGATAAGGGAAAAGTCACAGGAGAGAACAGTGAGAGTGTAAACTTTCACACATTCAGGCTATTAACTAAGCTAAAATTAACCAAGGTGCTGGTTCACATTTAGAGCAGGAGCCTGAAATGCTGGTGGATTTCTCAGTGTTTGCTGCAAGGAGTAAGTACACAGCCTGTGCACGTTGCAAATGTCAAGCTGAGAAGTTGCCATTGCAGCTTTCATTTTTCCTTCTCCTCCAAAATGGACACACTCATCCTCTGGGAGGCTTTGGAAAGTCAACTGTAAGAGCTACAAGTTCTCTGGCTCAAGCAGGCAAAGCCTGACCCAGAGCTCATGTGAGAAGCACCAAGCTTTACTCTAGAGTGGGCTGCCACCTTGTAGAATCAGCAGCTCCAGCTTGGCTCTCATGAATCCCAGAGCAAGAGGAACTGGAAAACTGAGTGCATTTGAAAAACCTTAGCTTTTTATGTTCACTTGGAGGAGGTGCAAGAAAAACATTTCACTCTATCTTCACCTTGAGGATTTGTGGCACACATGGGGCAGCTGCTGTGATCTGAATCCAGATAGATCCTGAGCATCAGCTGGGTATCTCCACAGGAGCAATTCAAACTCCCAGGCTCCAGCATCCTGCTCCCACTCACATCAGAGAGTTCCCCCAGCACTGGGTGAATATTTGATTACCACCACTCTTACTACCATTAATTCCTACCACCTATTCCAGTACTCTGTAGGTATTCATGCTGCTTTGCAGCTGTGCCATTGAAGAAATGGAATTAGAAAGATATAAAAGTAAAAATTCAGGGGGAGGGAAACCAGTAACTCCAGTTTGGGTGTCAGTGAGAAGGGTACTGTGCAGACCCTGAAAAACATCCCAGCACTGGCCCCCCTCAGATAATTTAGGCAGCATTTTTCCTTGAGTCAGGCTGAATGCTTCAGTGCCATTTATAAGCTATTAAACAATTTCTGTTCTTCCTTAGCAAGATGTATGGGTATCTAAATGTCTCTTGAGAATAAGGAAATCAAGAAGTACATTAACAAGTCTTAGCAAAGGTTTTCAATCCTTCATTCTATGTCAATATTCAGAGCTAGGACATTAGCTAGAGTGCTGTCAGTGTTTGAGTTAGGGAAACTAGCTGACTTCTTACAACCCTTCAGTTTCCCTAATGAATTCTAAAAGGGCATTAAATGTTCCATAATGACTATTGTGTCTCAGTCTTGACCCCTGCCAGTCTGTAAGGGCTGCTAGACAGCAGTGTGTACCAACTTAAAATGCCTGCTGGAAGCTTCTGCTCAGTGTTGGTAGAAGAGAAGCAGTGCTGCTGCTTAATGCAGGAAAAAAAAAAACAAACCAGGAATCAAAATCCTCCATCTTCCCATTTGTAAGTAGATTATTAATAAATTGAACTCTTAGTAGGTTTTTCCATTGGGAAAAAAATCAAGATTGGGTAGAAATTGCACTGATTTCAGGAGCTGAGCTGATGGTGGAGAATTGTCCCTGCATTCCCAAGTTGCCACCTCCACCAAGGATGTGAGAGGTGGCCAAGAGGTCACTACACTGCACTGTGACAGGATGAGGGGCAGTGGATTCAAGCTGCAGCACAGAAAATTCCACCTCAACACAAGAAAATTTCTTTACTATGAGGGTTGTAGAGCCTGGAACAGATTCCCCAGAGAGGTTGTGGAGTCTCCTGCTCTGGAGACTTTCCAGCCCTGTCTGGATGCATTTCAGAGTGATCTGCTCTAGTTCTGTCCTGCTCTGGCAGGGAGGTTGGACTTCATGATCTTTGGAGGTCCCTTCCAACCCCCACCATGCTGTGAAACTGCCTTTGCTAGTTCAGGTTTGTTCCAGAAATATTGACAGGGAAAAAAAAAACCCTGCAGAGCAGACTGTCGATGGGATCAAGTGCTGGAAGGCAGCAGAGCTGAGATCTGCTGCACTTGCTGCTTTGTCAGTCTTAGCTGGTGTGAAAACAACAGGTACAGTGAAATCTCTGAGGTGTGAGTTGGTTTGGCAGGGAGGCTGCTATGTGCCAATTGCCTCCAGATTGAATTGGTGACATTCAGTAGCCCAGTGTTGTAAAAATCTAAATTTAATCACTGTAGACCTGGATTTTACAATTTCTACCCCAAATTTCCAAAGATTCTACCAAGCATTGAGCTCCTACCTTGTTGTCACTTCATCTTGTAATTTACCAGCTTTTTTTTTTTTTAATTTTGAAGCTTACTGTGATGTCTGAAACAAAATCCAGGTAGAGCTGATGTAGTGTTCCCACCAGGCACTGCTGAAGGAAGGCTTGAAGCTTCCTTTGCTCCCTTGGTATCTCCTATTGCAGCATCCTTGAGCTACCCAGAATATAGATCTATCATCTAAAATATACATTTATCATATAAAATA
>JAOEGS010020076.1:0-26891 GCA_025447755.1 Corythornis vintsioides
TATACAAAATTTAAATATATATTTAAGATTCACATCTAAAATTTCACTGAAAATACTAAGACTGTATATTGCTTTTCCGTGAATGTGCAATTAGGAATCTAGCTTTCTATTGTTGTTCTTGTGCAGAGAGAGACTTGCATATCTCTTGGAGAGAAAAGCAGGCAATGGTCAACAATCATCATTCAGTACTCAAGCAGCAACCTACATCTAAAGCTTGAAAATATATTTTAAAACTACTGGGCATAATTTAAAAGTTGCACAGGTAGGTAGTCCTTTTCAGTTGATGCAATACTTAGATACTGAACTTTGTGTTCTTGGTATTATACTCACCATGTATGGTGATAATGTTAACAAAAATAATTGTCATAATAAGTCCTTTCCATTCTTCCTCTATTATAAATATGTCTGGAATAAAATTATTTTTTCATTGGTTTCTTTCCTTCTTTATTCTTCTATCCTTTAGATATCCTTCGATCCATTAGCTTCCTGAAATGATAAATGAAGCTGCTTCTAGAAAAGGGAGTTAGAGCAATGACGGAGTTCTGTATCTTTCTTTATGTGAGGCAGATCTGTTGTCATATAGAAGAGGAAATTTTAAGACAATCATCTAAACCTCTCTATTCATTCTGCCAGCCTCCCTGTAATTATTGCTAATTGCATTGTTCCAGAAATTGATGGAGCATTATAAGAAAGGGAAGCAGAAAAGGAAAACATCATCTTCAACAAAGCTCTTGGAACAAAAAGACTATCTTTGCCTACAAGGCACATGAAGCAGTGCAATGCTGAGAGCCTGCAGCATAGTCTGTTACTTAGAGGACACACTGTCATTTACTGAATTAGTCAAATTATCATTATTTTCTGTAGTGGGCAGATGGGATATGGTCTATTATTTGAGTCTGGAGGAAACAAGTACATAATCTGTTCTGGCCAGGACATTCCCTGAACAGGGTAGGGCTAAGACTAGTGTCATTGTTAAAACGTTAGGCACATGTGGGTGCACAAGAGCAAGTTTTAAATTGAAAAGATGTATCAGGACTCCAAATAAACTTGGCTGTCAGAACACAAATCCTTACAACAAAGGTAAAGCTACCCCTGAGGTTAGGCTGGCCTCTCCTGACAACTTTTTCTATTACTACAGCTTTGTCAAGCTGCCCTTGATCCTTATTTGAAGAAAGTTAGATCATGGTGTTACCTGTATTTCCTGTAAACAACTCATTAAAGCAGCAGGGAGAGAACTGATGTTGACATCCCTCTAGAGAGTTGATTTCCATGCCTTGAAACTCAGCTTTAAGACCTAGGCAGCCAGTGACACAAAAGAGAAACAGATCCAACAGCTGCAGCTCCTGATCCTATGTGGTCTGGAAAGAAGTGTTAGCAGAGCGGTTGAAGAGCAATAGCAATGAGTACAGAAGTATCAGGATCACTGGCTAGTTGCTCCTTTTTACAGCATATCTAATTATTTGCCTTGTAACTCTTGGATAATTACAATGACAGAAAAGAGTAGGGTGTAAATTGGCTAGAATGGAAGAGCACATGAGTATGGTTTGGCACCTGTTAATGAAGAAAAATAAGAGATGCAGTTAATTGATGTCATATATTATACATGTCTTAAATTAAAAAAAACCCAACTTTTTTGAGGTGTTCAGATATTTATTTCTTCATTGCTGAAGCACTGGCCTAAATTCAGATTAGAAGGACCATGTTTGATTCAAATGTGAGCTAAAGTAATAGTATTTGGAATGGGTATTTTTGTTAGAATAAGGAAAACAGATTTAGGTATACAGCCAGCCTCCAAATCACAGTAAGAGGATTTGAACAAATAACAGAGCTGCACTTTGCCTGTATGATAGATATTACACTCTTTGTAGCCTTTCTAATAAGCTTATTTTAATCGGAGTAAATAGCAGAAGTTATTTTAAGCAGCAATATCAATGTCAAAATGTATAAGTTTTTACGTTTTCAGAACAACCCCCAAAATCTTTTTTTTTAGTGCTCCAACCCAACTGAAACTGCATCTACCAGTTTATAGGTGAATTCATTCACAGTTTTATGACTGTCTTCACCAACCAGTGCTTTCCTCCAGTTTGAATGTGTGCAATCAGCACATACAAATCATGCAAAACTAAAAGCAACCCAGGAAGAGAAGTCCTCCAACCTGGCACAGGTGTGTGCCTCCAGTGAAAACACACATGACAAATGTGAAGGTGATTACCCTTCCTTCAGGCCTAAAACATGAGCACAACCTGGAAGTTTGGGCTTCTGTGTGAGAGTTCAGGCAGCTGTGTATTTTCAAAGCACTGCCTGTTTTTGTTTCCCAGCCACCAGCACTGCAACCAAGGCCACTGAATAGCCCAGCAACAATCTTCTCTTTCAAGAATCTCGTTCTTTAGCTAAAACAAAACAACCTTCTAATTATAGAGATTAAACTCTTTCTCTGCTTGTATAGCATTCTCTACCTCAAACCCTGCATTATTGAAATTATCTAGCAACATCCTTAAGTCTCATTTACAACAAAAGTAATTATGGGAGACAATAGGGAAAGGGTTTTTCATTGGTTTTTTGCTTTTTGGAGAGGGAAGGATGCAAGCAGAAAGAAGCTTTTCCTGTGTATTCTCTGAGTTGGTAGCAGCTGTGTGACCACAGATTGTACAACCCTGAACTGACTAATAATCTCTGTAAAAAAGTCAGATCTTTTGGCTCTGTGCCATATGTATGTGGCTATATGGCTTCTGGTAGACTCAGGGCACAAGTCTGCCTGTGCATGGCTGAGTAGACATATGTTAAGTAGTATTACCTGGTAACATCTGCCATAATAATTAAATCCTGCCTGAAGACTAGCAGTGTCTCCTACAACAGCTGCTCTGATTCTGTTCATATAGGAAGGCAGTCAAGCAGAGAAAAAGGTTACCTGATTTCTTCTACAGGTTGTCAGGGGATAGCAGGTTTCTTTAAGGGAAGCCAAGGTCTGTAAAAGCTTTCTTTCATAAATTCGTGCTGGCCCCCTGTAATTAGTTGCCTAGCAGCCTCTGCAGCAGATAATGAGCATCTGGCTCATGAAAGGTTACTTGCTGGTTAAAGCCAATCCTGGAAGGGGAAGATTTAAAAGCACAGAGCAGGACAACCTTGAGAAAAGATTCAGTTTGCTCCATGAGTGAAGTACAGCTGTAGGGAAAAAAAACCACAAAGGTACAAGTGCTTGTAGCTCAAATGTATGGGTTTGGGGACAGGAAGCTGGGGAGATGGTTTTTCTTTGGGCCTGCTGAACTCTTAATTAGTGAGATGCTTGAAAAGGAGATTCAGTGACTTATTTGTCCCTGCTTCTGGTGAGGACAGGAGGGTCACTAGCCAGAGAGAGGGAAGGGAAGGCTTCTGGCAAAGGGAAAGCTATGGAACTCTCTGCTCTAGAGGATAGCAGAGCTCCAGCAAAGCTTTGGTTAAGCTTTCTTGAGAGAAATCTGGAGAGGTAATATTCTGCAATTGACTTCCTAGCTGAGCTCTCAGCTACTCCCTTGGTCTCAAGCAATAAACCCTTTTGAAGATCTATTTACAGAATCTATGAACTAGGCCTGCATGGAAACTCTTTTAGCAGAGAGCGTTCTATTTCTAAACAACTATATCCAGATCTTCTAGACAGCAAGATTTCAGCCTTTATCAACTAGCACATATTCTTCTGTAGGACAGATGGACTGATTAAGTCTGGAGAGCCCTTTCTTAAGTAGCTCTGTCTAGGGTGCCTGTATTGCATTTATTATCTATTTATTATCTAATCTGTTAGAAATCTGGCTCCTCAGAAGCTTTTACTTGCTTATAGCTAGCTGCAATGGACTTTTTTTCTCCCTTAAAATAGAGCAGGTTTTACTCTCCAGGTTTCTGACTTTGGGTTCCATATGATGATCTTTAATGTCTCTGACTGGAAACTATGATTACTGAAGCTTTGAGCCAACAAGCAGCCACATGTAAGTATAAATTGCTAAGTGTGTGTTCAGTTGCTGTTCAGTAGGTTTGTAGGACAAATTTTTTGTATGTTGTAAAATAATTGTTCTGCTACTTTTTTCTTTCTATAGTGCCTTCTCTCACTTTGTTCACCATTAACCTACTCAGCCAGTAACAGAGGAGAACTTGAGTGGACTGGAAGGGGAAAGAAAAGGAGCAATGACAACAAAGTAAGGAAACAAAATACTTATAAATATACATATATATATATATATATATACACACACACAAATGACTAGGGAATTAAGTGCTTTAGAGGAAAAGTGAACTGTTCTAGTTACCTCTTGCTACTAACCTCAGTAATGAGCAACATCCATCCTATTTTTGACATTCATATAGTTGCACCCAGTGGTGGGATGGGTGGGACAAAAAGCTGTAACTGGTTGCTTAATTGATGACTGGAAGCTGCAGCTAGTTAGAGAGCAATGGCAGGAATCCAGCCTGGAGGTTCCTTCCAGAAAGCCCTCAAAGCAGGACCTGTGTGTGCAGGTGTTAGAACTTGACAGAGAGTAGTTCACAAATGCAACTGCTGCCTCTTCCTTTCTCTCTTGTTTTTAATTACAGTCAAATATAATATTTTAGAAACTGGTGGGAATGATAGAACAGAAGGCTTTTGATATGAAAAAAAGCTGGATGAGCGTTCTCCTTCACTAGTCTTTGAAAACAAGTGATGGGCACTTAGGTTCCTGCAAATTAAAAGGTTCTATATGCTGGCCTTAGTTCACATTGTGCTTTATTGCCTGAAGTAATGTTTTCTATATGATAATTTTCTTTCCTTGGGAATGCATTATTTGACCTGAGATGCATACTCAATAAGGGGCAGGCAAGAATAAAAAAAAAGACCAGAAATTTTCAGATGCTTTAAAGGATAAAAGCAGATGCTCACCTATTGGAAGATGTCTGTTATACTAGTTCTTGCTTATCTGTTGCATGTAGATGTGTTGTGTTTGTCATATCTGTGCTTACATGTAATTACTTCTGAACTCCTTAATGTTTATTTATGAAAACACTTAATCTCCTTTTTTAGATCTTCTGTTCAAATTATTATTTTTTTTTAATTAAGCCTGAGCCATGTTAGTGTTCCAGTGTGTTGACCTTTAACTTCCCGTATTAGTGATAAAGAATGCATCAGCTTTGCCAGTCACAAGAAACCACTGTTGCAGGAGCAGAAATGTTTTCATTTCCCTCCTGGAACAAGAGAAGTAGGATGTTGGGTTGGTTTTTTAAATCAGAATAACAGGAGAAATTGCTGGTCTATAATTATGAACTGGGAGGTGCTAGCTCCTACCTTTCCATGCCCTTTTCTTCATTTCTTTTGGTTAGATGTTTACAGTAAAATGGTAGAGGAAAATAGTAGCATATGGCAGTAGGCAAGGGAGGGGAAATGCAAGCAAGGGTATGTACCAAGACAAAAATAAGTAAAAGTCAAATCAGTACTGTTGGGTCATTTTCTCTCATCTCTCTATGAGGTTAATTAACAGCAAAATATGCTTTATGTACACTAATGTGCCCACTGAGTCCCACAGTAAATGATTCTGTCTCCATCCATTAAATTACAGGAATAGCTTGTGTTTCTCAGCCTTGAATTTTAACTGGAGCTGGTGAGACAGAAAAACAAATACATGTGACTTCAATCTGAACTTCAAAAGTAATTTGGATCTTCAAAACATGTGACTTGGTATACATGAGAGGCAACAATATGATGTTGTAGTACATGTTTTTAACTGCAGCTGGAAAAGAGAATTTGTTTTGTAAATAACTTGACTTATTACAAGAAAAAGAAGATTTGTTCTGTTCTTAATTTAAGGAGGACACCATGGCTTTTATTCTTGAAGAGATGGTTTTTTCTGTTGTTGACACGTGTCAGTAAAAGCAACAGTTGTGTTGCTGGTAGATGAGCTGCTGTGCTTTGACTAGCAGACTGCACTTAGCCTTGGCAGAGTCCATAAATGTGACAGCAAGAGATTCTAGCTATAGCAGAGTACAGTTTGATAGGATGTAGTGCTAAATGCCTGAGGATGAAAGAACATGATTCAGGGTCTCCACTGAGACTTTGGATCTTATCTAGGACATACTCTGTAGTAGAACAAGCACTGGGAAGGAGAACTCTCTTAGATGTGGCTCACAGTCATCTCTCTTTCTCCTTTTCCACTGCAAGGCAGATGTTGGAGTGCTTTCTGAAAGAAGCAAATCTAATGCCATTGCCACAACTCTACCTGTATTTTCTCTTTTTTTATAAAGAGATTCTGACTTCAGGGACTATGTGCTAGTTTGTGTTGATAGCCATACTTGTTCTCTGTCTCTTAATTTATTAAGTGTTCTGATATGTATTTGAACAAAAGAATTCATAACAAACTTTTGTCTATAATAGATGACACTGGGCTTTCAGTGGCACATCTCTCACCTTACTAAGGTCTGGGCAATTCAGTCAGGAGCCCATTAGTCCACAGGTACTGCATGTGGACGAAGAGCAGTGGCACTTCTGTCTCTGCTAGTGTGGGTATCTCTGCACTGTAACCCTCTGCAGAGTGCCAGATGTACTGGCAGAGCTCCTAGTTACCAGACTCTGCGTTCATTGCCATTCTCCAAGGGGGACAGGTCTCTGGCAATGGTCCAGAATGTCCATGTAGGGAGTAAATGAAAATGAAAAACTGATGGACTTGCCACTTCATCTGGAATGTATTTCATTAAAGCTAGTAGGTCTGAGCTGGAAGAAGGCTGATTCTTCTCCTGCCCACACTTTCTTATTTGTCTGAAATTAATACACTTCAGATAAAGTTCTTCTTTCAGTACTGCTTTTAATACCACACACCCTGAACACCTCTTACTTGTGTCCTTGTACTTTCCAGCAGCCACAAAGCAGAGAACAAAATGAATTCATTGACCTCAGCATAATTCTTTTTCTGCTTTGGTGTTTAGTTTTTTGTTGTTGTTGTTGGTTTTTTTTTTCCCCTTGGGTTTGGCAATACAACCAAGTAACAGAATTTCTGTTAACTTCTGTTGCTGTAGAGCAATACGTTTATGTTTTCTGGCTTGTTCAGTAGATTGAATTGAGTGACACTGGTCAGTTCTTCCTATTATAAATGTTAGGTGTGTTTTATTTTTTGCTACAAAAATTGTTTATCAAATAATAGAATGACAGACTGCAGAAAAAACCAGTCCTCTTCAAAAGCAGTATGGTTTTTTGTTATTGTTTCTCCTTTCACCTTACCACCCCAAACTAAAACCCCCTTTTACTGTAAAAATTTTAATATGCATATCCAGACTTAGACAATTGACCTCTAAAGTGAAATAGCAGAGGCAGGAATAAGTTAGAGAAGAGGCATCTAAGTTCTGTTTTATCTTCACATCAGGATATATTTAATTTATAGTTTGAGGGAGTGTCAATAGAAATGTTTGTCTTTGCTGCAGAATTGTCTACAACTCTGTAAATAATTTAATTGAGCTGTGAATATTCAGTGATTGAAAACTAATTACTTCGTTGCTTAATTTAAGTACTGCCTGACTGCTCTGGAGTTGCAGGCAATTTACCAGTGTAGATAGTACGTGACCATGGAATGTTAAACAGTGACTGGGACAGAGTTAAAAATTAAAAACTAACTCTCCTACAGTTGAAAAGTACATCACTGCCTGGGCTGGTTGGACCATCCAAGGGCTTTATGCAGACAGCTTTATGCACAGTGCTTTCTAAAATATCAGTGGGAATATTTTTATACATCATTAAGTAATTGCTTTCTCCTCCCCATAGCATTTTGTGATCATTTTGCTCATAAAGATTAATGACGTAGCACAATGAGTTGTATTCGCTCCTATGAGCTTCAGCTTTCAGTTTTAATAGCAGGTTAGGTATCATGCAGTTATTTTTCCTATGAGTTTCTTTAAGCATTTCCACCAGAAATCTCCTTGTTTCTGGAGGGATTATGAATTCTGTGCTTTTCCTGGAGAGGCATTTCAATCATGTTAAATTACATAGCATGCAGTGCTTCTCTGGTGTGTGTCTCTGACACCTGTAAAATGCAGCCATCGTTGAACATTCTTCCTATAGAACTTCAGTCTTGTCTTGTGAGCTCACGACAGATCTAAACTGCTATTCCTCTTGTATATGATTCTATGCTTCTAGTTTTCTTGTTACTTTTAATAGACTCCTAGTATGAATGCCCACTATTAAATTATATATAGAATTAATATTTAGCTGCCCATGAAATAGTATAGTCTAAAGAAATCTGCATTTTAAATTGCATTCTCATTTTTTAGAAGTGATTAGGCAAAGTTCAGGGAGTGTGTGTGGGGAAATCATTTGAAAAAAATAAGTGTCATATATTTATTCTGCAATGGAAAGTAAGGGAAATTAGTATAATGGGAAAACAGAAACACAGGAATAAAGATGACTCATAATGCTTGTATTGTTCATCTATTATTCTATGAAACAGTCATCAATAGTGGTGTGGTCAATAGTTTACTAGCAGTTCACTAAGATGAATAAATAAGACTTTCCATTAATTTACCAGTTTGTTAACTAAGTTTCTGTTCTCTATTCATACATCTCAAAGAATACGTGTATAGAGTTGTCAGAACAATGGGTTTAAGATCTATCTGGGTTTCATAACAATGAACTAAGAAGATTTCCAGGTTCCACTCTACTGGGTTATGTGCTTCCATGATAAAAATTACTGAGTTTGGTTTTATTTTTCTAAGTATGTGTTCATATGAGTAAAATGAGAACTTTCCACAAGTTCTTAAGTTCTGCAAATTAACTAAGGGCACAGGGGAAAGCACCTTGCAGTTCAGACAGGCCTTCAAAGTCAATATGTATTAAATATGTTTGATTACTGTATAGATTTTTCAGAACAGAGCCTGGAAGCTTAGCTTGAGCAATTCCTGAACCAGCAGAGACTGACTGTGCAGTACTGAGAAGGCTTCTCCTTACTGGGCATCAGATGGCCTCTGAGATGGGGCTCCTGCCATGTTGAACAGATCTCAGTGCTGCTTTTGGTCTCCCTGTGGTGTAATTATCTAGGCTCATAGCTGCCTGCATGCCTGTACAAGTCTTGTGCTTAGAGGGACCAGCATGGAGAACAGTCAGATGTTTGCCATCACCTTGCAAAAGGTACAAAGCCCAGGGAAGGGGTCTAAAGTTGGGTATGATATGGAGGTCAATCATCACTACCTTGGGTGCTGCTGAGATGGCAGGTTCCTAATGTGCATCATCTTGAGGATCTAACCTGCAGGTATGAGGTGAAACCTTGTCATACTGATTCACAACAGAAAGCAGAGAAGGGCCATGTATCTGAAAACTCTCTTCCATGGATTTTCTGTAGCCTGTGCCATTCAGAGAAGCTTTTTTAGACTGGGACTATTCTGTGCATAGTAAAACAGAGCATTCAACTCACCCATAACGCAGAGGACAGAATAATGCATATCCTGAACACTACCCCAAGGACCAGTGTGTAAGCTTCCCAAGGAATGATGGTATTTCACTATCTTATCCAATAAAAATGCATGCAAGCTGTACCTGGATCAAAGTTCTAATAACTCATTTTGTGATATTCTCCTACTGCTCTATCTATCTTTTCTGCTCTATCTTCCCAACCTTTCTGGTATGCCACAATGCATAGTACAAAAAACTTGAATCCTAAAAACTGGACTCCTGAACCTTTTTAGAGTGTGAATGCAAATGTTTTAATCACTTTGTGATGTAGTTTTCAACTTCGAAGGAACCTGAGAAGTACCTTTAATATAACCTATGCTTTCAATTGCATCTCCTAGGATTGTCTTCAATCTAGTGCTGTTATTGCTCTTACTTAACTCCCCCAGCAGCAGTGGGACAGGAGCTGCAAAAACAGGGTAGCACAGAGAATCCTATGCATTCTGTGTCAGGTGGATAACTGAGGGATGAATGTGCACTGGTCTGCTCCAAGTGATAGCCTGTCCAGTTATGCAGCAAAGTGCAGAGGTTCTTAGTGACTGAATAGATTTCTCTATTCCCAATGAGCTAAAAGCTAAAAAACAGGATTATCCTTTACTGTGGTTTACTTTCTATAGATCAAAAAGTTCAAGTGAAGTCACAGTAGTAAATGGGGGCACCACAGTGGTTTTGCAGCAGAAGAAACACTTGTCACCAGCAAAACAGGTTCAGTGACTGATTCCAGCTTGTGTCCCTGTGCTGACTCTAGGCAGCAAATGCAGTGCAGGAGACTTCATAATTTCTGCTGATTAGCACTTGTTTCTGCTCAGTGCCTTGTTCTTTAATTAAGCCAATCGTCTTAAAATACTGTTAGTAGTGGTAGACTTTCAAATGGAGCAGATGAAGCAAAGTCCAGGTGGCCATTTGTTTAATGGGAATGGAAGCTGCAAGTGTTACAGGATTCTGTGTACTAGTGTGTAAGAGGGAGAAGTATCCTCAAATATGAACCTAACACTTCTATTAGAATCACAGAAAAATTAGCTTGGAAGGGACCTTCAGTTAAAGCAGGGACAAGTTTTAAGTTACTTAAGGCTGCTCATGCCAAATAAAATTCAAAGTACATCCTGGCAAGCCAATGAAAAAGATTCACATGAGGATTTTTTTTCGTGTTTCTCCCATGGTCCTGAGGAATCAGTCCACTGCATTCACAACCTCCTTGAGGGTTTTGATCAACTGCTGCTTTAAAACACAGGAGTAAAATGCAGGACATAGATCCAAACTGTTACATGCTGTGTTTCTGCTCTCTCTTTTTCTGGGGCTTCTTTCCTTGATGTGCTTCTACTCAGCACAGGGTAGGTCACAAGAAAAGCAGTATTCACATAGGGAAACTACAGATATCTGAAGTTAACCTGAGCTCTTATGTTCTCCAGGAAGAGAGAGGCTTACACATGGCACTGGAGTTGAAATCCTGCCCTGAACAGTCATCTGGAACTCTTTCTCTACTGAGTAGAAGTCTAGTTTCCAACTCTAGGCCACTGTCAAAAGCATGACTGCATCCCAGGGTACAAGTAGGTGTCAAATGAGAATCTCACAGATCCTGGGTAGCCTTACCATCCCAAAGGTCACACATTCATAGCCAACTTGTTGCATGTGTCAGTGTCTGTTTGTTTGTGTCTTATCTGGGTAATGCAAAGATTATTCACGTGACTGTAAGAAATCTGGCCTAGTACTATAGAGAATATACAGTCCCCTTACACATCATGAATTGTTGACTTCAATTTAATGGAAGGAATTCTTTTTCTCCTGCAAAATCATAATTGATTTTTTTTTCCTGATGCTTCTAATTGTTAAAATACTTTGTCATTCTAACGTACTTCTCTGCTCTACTCACTTTTTATCATCTACGTGATAGATGGAAATATCCTGTTAACAAATCTCTCTTAATTGTATTTTCCTTGTTTTAGAAAAGTATTTTTTTAGTCATTTTGAAACAGATACTGCAGCACCTGTTATGACATGGTTCTCAAACTTGTCTCTCATGTGAGAAGTGATGTCCACACAGGCTGCAAACTGAGAGCTTCATGTTTAAGGAGAAAGGCAAAAATTGCTTTGGAAAGACAGAGACCTTATTTTATGATCCCCTCTCTGCTTTTGCAACCTCTATAAAAGGAGGTTCTCAAAGTAACTGCTATTTGATGCTTATTTTAGTCACACTCCCTCAACACTTCCGATGCTTCATTTGGCTTGGATCCCCCCCACACACCATGAAGGAACAGTAACTACTTTGACTTCAAATTATATTGTCCTGCATTACTCTTAGATTTTTTTCATGATGATTCAGCTCTTTCCTGGACTTATCTTGACTCGCTAGGCTTCAGATGAACTCTTTTCTATTCCCCTTTCTTCGTGGACTGTTGGGTTGGGAAGCAAGTAAGAAGGCTGGTTTCTTTTGTTCTCTACCCCTGAGCATTGTTCTCACAAGCATATAAATAGTCAACATAGCTGCAATGCAAATCTGTCTGTAGATTGAAATTCCATTCATTTACTGCTTTTTTCCTGTAGTTACCTTCATATAAGAGGAGATTTTCTAGCTATCAGTAAATTCCATAAGGAGTTTTAAGTAAAGCTCTTGCAGTTTGAATAACAAGTGATCACTTTTTGGATTTGATGAACGTTTGCCTCGGGTAGCGAGAGGCAGTGGATAAAGCTAGGAATTGTACACATTTGATCTACTCTTTCCACTCTGGCAGCAATACTTGAGTACTGTTTCTTTTCAACATAATGATGATCTGAAGGTCTCTGTTCAGAGTTTCAAGCACAATGCCTTTACAGAATATTAATTACTCTTCCACTAGGATTAGGGAACTACAGTTATGCAATTTAACAAAAAAAGGGGGTTTAAATATGGCATTTTTTTACTTCTGTCTGACAGAAATGAGTGAAAGAAATGTCCACAAAAGATCCTTGACACAAGGAAGAAAGAAAAGGAAATATATTCAGATTACTCTAGGGCTGACTAACAGTGGCTAGACTGTGAACATTGAAGGGAGCCCTGCCTACAGGTTCAGTAATGGAGTTCCTGCTGTCAGATGAAGGGAATTCAAACTGCTTTATTTCCCAAAGGGCTGCTTTCCCACCTGAGGGCAATAAAGGAATCCTGTTTGAACATGGAAACTGCTCTTAAGTGCTAGATGCTAGCATACAGGCTTGAGCTGGGGGAGAAATGTTTTTCTTTGAACTTCAGGTGATGTTGCATGTGGTGAGATTGTAGATCATATTCTGTGCATTGTGTGTCACCCAACACTCCCCAAAGATTTTGTCAATGCTTGAGCATATTCCAGCAGCAGCAATGGAGAATTTCCTCTAGTTTTGCACTGACAGGTTTGCCAACCACTTGGTTGGTCAGTCTGTATTTCCAACAGAAATTCAAGTTTCAGGTTATATCACTGATTCAGTTCATTAAGATGACGGTCTATTAACCATGTACAAACATATGCCAAAGGATATTTTAATAGAAAACTGAATTTTCCTTATCACTGCTCTAGCATTAGAACTAACTTTAAACTCTGATATATCTATTACCAGTGGATACTACAGGATAATATTTTGCATTTATAGTCACATTTATGCAACAGTGAATGCAATGATATTACTTGATTAGTCCAAACTGTGTGAAGAAACTGAAAAAAAAAAAAAATTCTTATTAACATATTGCTTAGTTTAAGGTAAAACCACTTAAGGGTTCTTAAATTATAAACTGTTTTCTTTGTATTTATTCTTTTTATAGCTACAGTGTTAAAAGATAGTTTCAGAACACTGGGGAATTCAGAAAGAAGGGCTATTATTTATAGTGGTGTTCAGTGCAGCTATTTCTGTTCTCTGTTCTTCTTTCCTCAGTTGCCAGACTGCAGTTCACCTGTAAAGCCCTGCTCTATATAATCATTGTCTCTCTTTCAAGATTTAGCTCCAGACAATTGTTTAGTTTCTGCTTACAATGGGAAAGAAATTTGATACTTTATCTTTCAGAGTCCTGTAAATAAATTACATTAGATAGTGAAAAGCAGAACGCCAGTACTTCAGGCACAGGAAAGAATTGATAGAGAACACACTATTACTTTCACTTTTAGTGTGTTCCCTAGGCTGCCCTTTCAGCCTGATTACACCTGGGGCTGTGCTGGGGAGCTAAGCACCTGACTGACTCTAGTTCTTGCAGTAGTCTCTCTGGAAGCCTGCACACGGCAAGAGTGCCCTGCAGCACCACAGCAACTCCAGACTGGAATTTCTCCTTCGATCTTCATACAGTCCCAAAGGATTGTGCAGGGTCTCTTCACAAGCTGCTGTAAGAGATGGCTGCAAACGCCTTTGTCTCAGCTTGCCAGAAGGGTTCAACACTTGACAATTTCTAGCCTGTAGGGTTGTCAAAATAGCTTATTTTTTAAAAATACAAGCTTGAAGTATCAATATTATCACTTTTCCCTTATTTGTATAGACTGCTGGAGAATGCATATTTGTTTATAGAGAGTGTATATCACAGAATAATTACTCAGGGATCCCTGAAGGCCATCTATGGCAACCCCTTCTCAAAGCTGGTCAGATCAGGTCAGGATGCTTAGAGTGCTGTCCAATTACACCTTAAACATCTCTAAGATTCCCAGCCTCTTTGAGCATCCTCATGTTTGACCCCACCTTTATGAGTTGGGGGGCTTTTCTATATTTTTAATAAGAAGAAAAAATAACCACAATTCCCCATTTTCCAATTTGTGTCCATTATGTTTTGCTTCATCACTCTGACCCTGCACTAGAAGTCTGAAAGTGTCATCTCTGTATCCTCTGATCTGATAATTATATCCTTCCATAGAACTCCACGGAGAAAAGCAGTTATCAAAACTCACAATAATAACAGCAATAATAATGTGCACTGCTCATTGTTAAATAATTTTAAATGAATTGGCCATTCCCAAAAATAATACTGTGTAGGCAAAAATATATAGGCTGCATAAGTTCCAATTATACATCAGCTGATTTATTAATTTTCTGCTACTTTGTGGGGAGAAAACCACACACACACAAAAAAAAAATCCCAAACAAATAAAAAAGAAAACAAACAAAAACACCAACCAAACAAAAAATACAACAGATAAACAGGGTGAACAAATACCTAAGAAATCGGCTAGAATTCATAGTGTTTTCAAAGCTTTATGAAATCTAAATTAATTAGACAATCTATTCCTAGGAAATAATTTAGCCACTTTAACTTATAATGGAGCTTGAAGTGGGGACAGTATCCTCCTAACAAAAATGAGACAGATTGGTTCCTAATTACAAAGTTAATATGTTCCAGAGCCATGTAGTCTTTTGGGTGTTGTCTGCATTTTTCTCTGAGAAGAGACATCCATATCAAACAGCTGCAGCTCCAAGAGGACTTTCAGTGGTAAATTGATTTGATTGATTCAAATTTGATTACATACTGGAAACACATTTAGTTCAAGTTAAGCACATTAGCACACATCAGCTGGAATAAAATTCCAATTGCTTCTTTGTTATTCATTAATGGAACTTAATGACTCCAACAAAACATTAATGAAGAAAAAATATTGTCTTGCATAATTCATTTGGAAAAATTAATTGTTTTATTAAGGGCAGCCTCCTCCATATAGTAATTGCTGGAGCTTTGGTGGGGAATTACCTCGTGATATTTATTTTGCAAGCTGTTGTTTACTCCTTTCATTCCACATTGATTTCGTTATGCAGATAGTATATTTTTCTTACAGAAGGAAATTAAACACACTTTGAAATGATGATAGTAACTATTTACAATTGATAGGGTGACTAAATCTTTACACTCAAGCTGTTAACATGTTGTTTACTCCATTCAGCATCTATTGGAAAGATGAGAAAATTTGTCTAGACATAATATATGAAGTCAGGAAAGGCCTTTGCAAAAGCTAATTAACCAGTTCTAGTGAATGAAAAATAGTCACTTTGGCTCAGCTGTACCTTTCTAACAAGTAGAAAATAACTTCTGGAGCCATATCTTCTTGCTATATTCTATTAAGAAATATGTGAGAACTTCCCATAAGATCTTACTATTGAGACAACGAAGATATCTTCATTGGGTTTTTTTTTGTTTACATATTCCTTGACAGCTACAAACAGAAATTTTATTTCAATGTGCCTAAAATCTTAGGTAGATCTAAACAGAAATGCCTACAAAAGTTGAGTTGCAGTACAACCCTTTTTCCCTCACATATGTTTTGTTGGTCTAGATGGAATGCAGTGCAGGCATTTGCAGGTGAGGCATTGTAGTGCTTATTTCTTTGCTTCCTAGCATCTGGAACTTGGGACCAATTGAGGTCTGTCTTGGTCTTTTATTTACTCAGATCAGTATTAGTTCAAAGTACTCTGCAGCTCTCATATGTGCCATGGGTCAGAGCTTTCTCAGCATGGAAATCAGATCAGCAGGGAAAGAAAGAGGAGGCTTCTGTGTCAAGGGGACTGGGGCTTTTGGACCCATAAACGATCAAAAAATGCAAGCTAGATAAAGGCAACAAAAATGCTGCAGAGAAATTTTTTCTCTCCTTTTTGTTCTGTGGTGATGTGTAGACAAGCAGGTCCTTCCACTTGATGCTCATGGCAGACCAGTTCCAGTGGAAGGGAAGCATGAAACAAGAACCTGTTCAACAGAGCACTTGTCAGTGGGAGCTGTGGACTGCAGAGAGGGGGGCACTCGGGTTCCCCAGCTGGGCTCTCTGTGCTAGTTCTTCATGCAACAAGGTTTTTGCAGCAGGTAGACATTCATGTAGGGAGCATAAGTGCTTATCTCAGGATCTGTAAATAAGGCAAATCAAAACTCAGTATGTAATTCATACTTTAAAAGGAATCTTAGTTGTTTACTGGAGCTAACCCTTAGCTGATAAAATTAGTTTTAATTGAAACATGACATGAAAGTGATTTTAGGTTAAATAGCAGCTGGTATCATTCAGTAGACTTGTTGACAGCAAAACCAAAGTTTGCCTGGAAACATAGAGGTGACAGGAGCCAAACATCACTTACCTAATAATGGACAGCCAAGAAAGAAGGAAAAAAAAAAAACAAACAACCAAACCCAATCCCCAAACCAACACAATATTTCCTTTAAGTGTTTCCCAAGGGCAGTGGGATTTTTTTGTTTGGTTTGTTTTATCCTTCACTGGAAAATAAATGTTGTTTTATCAGTGTTAGGTGAAAGGGAAATGTGGGAGTGAAAATATTGCAGACTTCTAACCAGACTCCCAGAAGAGCCAGTTCACTGAGCACTGGAAGACTCTGCAGGCTCTAGATGTAAAGTGGAAACATATGTCATCATATTGATAAAACTGTAGAAAATAAATCAGAGTTTTGTTCTGTAACTGGCTTCTCATTGCTGCTTATAAATGTGAGTGTTTTAATGAGCAGGTCTTGGATACTTAATTATTGCTTTAATAAAAAAGCAAAAGCTGCTTATATGACTTTTGGCACTTCAGTCACAGCCCATGCACCATGTATGGTTTGGGTTTTCTTTTTTCCCCACTTAAGAAATTAATTTTAGCAACTCTTGTTCTAAGCAGCAAAGAAACTGCCTGACCACAAGAGATATGATCCAAAGCTTACTGTAATTTATGTGATCTTCTCACTGCATTTAGTAGGATTTACATTAAATTTTGTACTTAGCAATATGCATGGAACATAGTAGGAAAGAAAGCAGATATTGGAGATGCATTAGTTTAGGTGCACAGTTGGAATGAATTGCTAAAATCCTTTAGAAATGGTTTTCTTAGGTGGATGTTTTTCTACAAATATGAAGGCCTCTCATTTTACTACTGAGCCATGAGAGCAAACACAGCAGGCAATTCTCTTCTGTGGCTGGAGGGTATCACCAGAGGACTTTTGTCCAATTTCTCCAATAATAACTGTGAAAAGGACATACTTTTTTATAATCTGAGGTAGAAAGTGAAACTCTACTAACAAATGATGACAAATTTTCTTCATCATAGGTGAAAAAGGGTTGATTAGTAGAAGACAAAGTTGTTTTTAATTTGATTCTGCTCACTAGTATGTAAGACTTGCCAGTGAAGTTGAGAACGACCCACAATATCACAGTCTCAGCAGCTTCTGTAACTTCTACCAGTTGTCCAGCTTTGACTGGCATGACAGGCTGGATTTACTGTTGCTTTTGCAAGAAAAGGACAAAAACATCATTTATTTTTCATTTTCAATGAGTGAACATTTGATCAGCCAGTAGATGGCAGCACAGGCTGCAAAATGCCACAGGGTTGCTGTGCACAGTACCTGGGCCAGAGAAGTTAAACTAGTGGTGAATGTCCTGTCTTGCAAATGCTGCTGAGGGGCAGAGTATCACTGAACGCAGCCAGCTGCAAAGTGCAACCCTGAGTGCACTGCTTTCTGTGGGAAAGACCCCTTCTTGAGATCCTGTATGTCTGTAGGTATTTCTGCTCAGAATTATAAGGACTTACTGCATCTAGTGACCTTTTATTTTCCCACCACCCCAAAATATCTGTGCTTGCTTTAAGCACAGAAAACCTTCAGCTCAAGATGTGCTTGTGAATTCTGGGTCCTGCTTCACCTGCACAGGCTGAAGGTTCCAGCTTAGCCTGGGCAGGGCACGCTTGAGGCAAGCACTGGTTCTGGCAGAAATCTTTGCTTTCCATGTACGTGTCGTTGGCACCATTTCAAAAATTTCAGGTTTCAAAAGGAAAAGTGAAATGAACCACAGAAAGGAAAATACTCTGTAATTCTACCTGTTTGAAGGCAGGCTTTGGGAACTGTGGTGGAGCAGGAAGGGATGAGTTTGGAAGCTGAGCAAGGTGCCCATCTCTGCTGCCCTTTAATCTCCCTATTGTTTCTTTGGCTTCCTTTCTGTCCAGGCTTAACCCTGACCTTCTGGCTTCGTGATCCTTTCTCATCCGTGGACAATTGAGAAATTAATAGACAAACATTCAGGAAATGAAAATACGAAAACCATAATTCTTACAAACTGTAATAGCAACCTAGAAACAAACAAAAAAGGTAAAATCACTTTACCTGGCCATGGGATAGTGATGCCTTTTAATTCTATTTAATCCTAAAATGATCTGTGGGAGGTTTTTTGCGACTCCAGAGTTCCTGCAGCTTTCTGTCTGCATTTCGTTTGTTTGCAGCAGCCCGGGATATTGGGCTGAACAGGTATCTAGGCTGTGGCTGTACAGCCATCGTCTGCTGCCATCCTGAGGCCAATCCTTGCAGCGCACTTTGAACGGTGAAGCCGCCTGGCTGTGCTTCCCTGCTTGGGAGACACAACTGCACCCCAGCCTTGGAGGCTATTTCAAATCATTGCCATTTCAGACATAGCTCAAGATAATGTTTTATTTTCATTTTTAATATGCACACAAGCTTCTGTTGCTTGTTTCTTGTTTCTTTTGGTTTGTATCTTTGGGTTGAAACTGTGCTAGTTACTGTTCTTACAACTGAAGCATGATTTGATGTACTCCTGCACTAGTTGCATTTAATTCTGATACAGTTATTCTTTGCCTTTTGTGTATCAAAGAGTATCTGCTATAAGTGGTTGTCCTGGTTTGGGTTAGAACAGAACAAATTCTGTTTTGTGATTTTTCTTTTCAGCTCTGTCTTTTTTCCCTCCCTGCACTGTCTGAAGTTAGCAGTTGTTTTCACAAGCAGAGGCTGCTTCTAGCAGTTGTGATGTCTGATGTTTAGAGTTAGTTCCAAGGATTGGTATATATTCCTTTTTATTAATATTATTTTCATTAAATCTGTTCTAGCTTTCTTTTCTAATCCATAATTCTCTCTCTCATAATTCCCTTTCTTTTCTTCTTTTGGGAAGGAGAGGGATTAGGAGAGAGCATCTGTTATAGGTCTAGTGATGGCCCTGACCCTAAACCTTGATAGTAGTATATTACCTAATACCTCTTATCTTTGAGTCCTAAATGCTGTCCTAGAATTGGAAGGATGAGTATGTTCTCTTCATAGCTGCAAGCTATTTCTAGTGTATGTTTTGGTCACAAGGAAAAACCCTGAAATTTAATATTATAGTTAAGCAATTAAATATGGAGGGAGGGAAACTGAGATAATGTATTTTAATGATTATTCAAAAACTTGAATACTTAACAGAACTAGTAAGAACCTTTACAAGTTCTTTCATTTGTGAATTCATATACAATATCTTCCACATCTTCGTTCACTGACTGAGTCATGGAGAGTGCTGAACAATTATTATCGCAGAGTTCTCAGGGAAATGGTCATCTAAATATTCTTCCACCTGCTTTCCTTTCTTCCCCCTTCCCCCTCCTCTTTTTTAAGGAAGGAAAGGAAAAGTTGGGTTGCAGTCCCAGAAGTTTCTTCCAGAACCCATCATGGCTGAACTTGTGCGAGTTCTTGGGTGTAAGATTCAACATTAATTTATCTTCTCTGTTCATCCCAATTTCTGGTACAGCAGCTGCTGTGCAGTTCGGGTACAAGAGAGATCCTCTGCTCTGGCCTGATAAGTGGGATGAGAGTGGAAATGTCAGCTGAGTCATATGATAGACTGGACCAGAAGTTAATATAGCCCGTTGTCTTGTTTCTAAAATTGACTGCAAACATTTTAAATTATGGAGCATAAACCTGCTTATTAATAGCAATGAAATTGCTTGTTTTCAACTAGTGTTGGTCTTGGAGTCTGCAACATGATGACTTTCACTGATATCTCTGCAATCCTCCCTAATAGAACTGAGTGTGTTCTTATTTATGTGCAGGTTTAAATGCTTTAGAAGTGCATGAGAGTTAGCCTGCCTTCACGTGCCCTGCTGCAGGATGTCAGATCAGTGGGCACATTCTGACTAGCTGCATGGGGTGAGCCTTCAGGACATGCACTTTCTGCAGGACTCCTATTTCCCAGGCTGGCTTTCAGTCAGTCTGAAATAGCTGCTGTTAGAATCTTCAAGAAACACTGAAAAAGCTCAGCTAAACTTCTTCCCAGGGGCTTGAAAGCTCAGGAGAGGGAAATAAAGTAGTAGAGTAGGTAGTTGTGGAACAGGAGAAAGCCAACTCCCAAGCTCTTTGTATTTACTGTTGTGGAGTACGCTGAGCTGTAAAATTGATTCAGCAGCTTTATGTTGTGATTTTAAGTTAGGCCAAGAATAAATACAGCCTGTAGCTAGATGCCCTTATTAGTGCTTCTACAAACACAAATACATTAAATATGGAATTCTAATGGTTTTCTGCAGGGGGTTCTTTGGGAAAACTTGAAGGGCTGGATCCAGTGGAAGTCAGTTGTGGAAATACTACATCCTCTTCAGGCATAAATCAGTAAGAGTCTTTTTTTATCTCTGTAAGTACTGGCAGCTAGATTTGCATTAAGTATTTTTTTTTATTATTTAAATGAAATTTGTGAGTTGATCCAATTCTTGTCTATATAAGATTTCTTAGGTAATCAACTGAGAAGTGAGCTTGGAGAAAAACAGCTTGTAACAGAATTGTGAGAATATTATAATTAAAACATTAATGGCTTGTTGAAACTTGTATAATTATGAAAATCAATGCAGTAAAGAGAGTCAGTTGTCATATATGAATATTAGGAAAAGAGGAGACGTAGAGATGAACTCAACTGAAATACAGAAACATTCCATCCCTTTAGAGTAACATGAAATAAATTAAGGAACATGATGTTTGTGAATAAGTATTTTACAAACACTGTAATTATCATTTTGAGAAAAAAAAAAAAGATGTTTTCCATTGTAATGAAATTATTAATACTTTTATGAGTATACAAGAGAAACAGCCTAAAAATGTAGTCGTGATAAAAGTGAAGTGGAATACTGCAGTGCTGTTAGATCTGTTGACTGGAGAAGCAGCCAACTGTGTTAAACAGTGTTGTCTGTCTGATAACTCTGTCCTTGGCCTTTCAATCAAACACTTCTTTGTTTCACTTCTGTCATGATTTAACCCTGGCAGGCAGCTCACACAGCTGCTCACTCCCCTGCAGCAGGATGGGGAAGAGAATCAGAAGAGTAAAAGTGTGAAATCTCTTAGATTGAGATAAGGGCACTTTAACAGGCAAAGCAAAAGCTGTGCAAAGCAGACTAAGGAATTAATTTACTCTTTCCTAAGGGCAGGCAGGTGTTCAGCCCTCTCCAGGAAAGCAGGACTCCATTACACACAATGGTTACCTGGGAAGACAAACACCATCACTCCAAACAGCCCTCCTTCCTTCTTCTCCAGCTTTCATTGCTGAGGATGATGTCATATGCTATGGAACATCCCTTTGGTCAGTTGGGTCAGCTGTCCCAGCTGTGTCCTCTCCAATTTTCATGTGCACCCCCAGTTTGCTTGATGGTGGGGCTGCGTGAGGAGAAAAGGTATTGACACTGTGTAAGCACTTCTTAGAAATAACTAAACCACACCAAAATTATTGACAGTTTTAATCACAGATCCTAACCACAGCATCATACAGACTGCCATATCCCAGCCAAAAACAGCAACTTCTTTAGAATATACACTCTGCAGTGGAGGCTCTCTTTTGCTGTTATCTGGTTGTCTAGATTAGGCACAGTGAATTTCTGACCCTTGAATCTTACTGAGTAACTTAAGAGCCTGGAGTGTTTGGTTACAAGGCTTATACAAAATCTCTTAGAGAATAAATGATTGAGGTGAAGAAAAGTATCTGCTGTAATCTAAAGAGATAAATGCTTTCTCCAGAATATAGGGTCATTAGACTTTTTTACTCCCAAACTCCATTTCAGTGATGCAAGTTCCTTTCCTAATGTTTTTCATGCAACTGGAATAATTTAGACTAATAACTTGGCAAAAGAGATTGTCTCAGCTAGAAATAAATTCAGTAAATCTAGTTATTTAATAGATTGTACAAAACGTACACTATGTTAAAATAGAAAACTGGGGAATTTTAGCTAAAATCTCCCTCCCTTTCCACAGTGTAAATGTTCTTTTTTGCTTTTGCAAAGTTCCTTTCAGGGGGTTTAACTGTTCATAGCCCAGTAAAAAAAATCTGCTCCCGAGACACAGCTTTTATGTGCTCATACTGCACAGCCACGTGTGGTTTTGCTGTTTAAGATGGGCATCTGGCTGTGAAAAGGTGACTGGCCACTCTAAAACTGAGTGTCATTTGCCATTAAATCCATGAAGCAGGTGACATTCCAGCAATTATGGAGCAAAAAAGCTCTTGTTGTTTAGTTCCTACAAAAAGGTCTCACCCAGAATTGACACCTGCCTGCTTTGTGACAGGGTATGTGCTCTGCACCCAGCCAGGTAGCTCCTGGTGCTTTATCCTGCTGTTGGGACTGGTGCAGAGCCTGGAAGGAATCAGCCCAAGAGGTGAATGCTCCAAGTCTGAAAGAACAGAAAACTTAAGGATGTCCTAACAATCTTACAGAATCACAGAATTGCCTTGATTGAAAAAGATCATTAAGATCAATGAGTCCAACCATTAATGCAACACTGACAAGTCCTCAACTAAACCATATCCCTCAGCACTATGTCTACATGACTCTTAAATTTCTCCAGGGATGGGGCACCTCAACACCGCCCTGGGCAAGCTGTTCCAGTGCCTGATAACCCTTTATCTGTAGAAATTCTTGCTAATATCCAAACTTCCCTTGGTGCAACTCGAGGCAATTTTCCTTTTCTAAACTTTCTCTTCTCTTAGTATCTTAGCAGTGAAGTCACTGCACTCCATCCTAGTTCAGTTTTCCCATGAACCTTGAGGGTTACTGTTTATACCCAAGAGACGTGTTTGCTACTGTGCCTTTTCTTCCAGTCTGCATTTACTCTGATAGATACTGTACTAAACCATTATTGCTTTACATATGAACATCATAAAGCATTTGGGAATGCACTTGATAGGAACAGCAGTGGAAAAATTCAATCCAGATAGCACAACACACACAGGAACAGATGTGCAGAGCAAGCCAACTGATGCTGGGGAGCAGTGTCCACACTGCATGTGTTTTTGGGGAATTTATACTCGACTGTGGTTATTCTGATCCCGTGCATTGTGTGTTCCGATGTGTTCCACTGTTCAAGGAGAGGGCTAAAAACAGGACAGTGAAAAGATACAATGGAAGAACAAAGAATTCTCATAAGCAAGAAATAGAGATTATGTTGATGACCTAAGCCAGCTAAAATAAAGATCCAGTCCCCAGCTTCTGAACTCCTGCTTCCAGGTGCTCACTGATCATGTTTGTAGTTTGGTGTTCTGTAATAGGTTATTCACTTTTAAGAGTTTAATCTTCCTTTCAGATGTGATTTTCTGATGAATGTGTTGGCCTAGCTGCCTCACAGGGCATTGTATTTTAAAGTTACTTTCCAGGAGAGTAAACTGAAGAGTCTTATGTCTTTTGGCAAAATTAGCTTTATTGAGTGTCTCATGTGTCAGGAGTCAGCTTTAGTTGCTCAACATCTCTCTTCTTCTATTACATTTATGTTTGATCTTGTCCACGATTAGTCACTGTTGTGGGAAATTTTGCAATCATTGTTCTTTGAGAATTTTTATTATCATAGTAATTGTGTTGAGAGCAAATTAAATCATGTTGGTAAGACATGTTTGGACAGTAAGAGGAGACTGCCTTGTAGCAGCAGAACAATACTCAGGAACAGTGTCAAATCACATCAGGTAGCAAACCTCATGAACAGATACAAGAATTTCAGCTTAATCTTTGAAGTAGGTCAGTTGGTTGCCTGACCAAAATAGGGACTAAGAAGGAAGTTGATCTAAATCAGGTATTTGCACTCTGCTGATGGAGGCATAGGTGGAAGCAGTGCTTTTAAATATATTTCTCCCCTCTTTCTCTCCTCTCTTTTCTTTAGTCTCTTTGCTCTTCTTTTTCCTTCAGAAATCAGTCACTGATCAGCCGAGGAATTTTAGCATTGTGAAGGTGTTGCTGGAATACATGTTGTCTGCTCTTTTGTTCTTCTAGCCTTTCTCTTTCCTGTGTTTGCCTCGAAGGGAAAGGAGTATTTGATGCAAATCTCAAAGACAAAGAAATCAGAAATACCATTTTAAGGAATGTAAAATGTTCACTTCAGACCACCAGGAGATGACAATGGGATTCCTTCTGTAAATGTGAAGAATTACTTTCTTAGTGCACTAAAACTTCAGCCATTTTTATATAACCTCAAAGACATAGTTGGTGCAGTAATTTAACTTTTTTTTTCTTTTTTTTGAAACTTGGCTTGAAAATTGTTTTGAACAACTCTTTCACACAGCCATTATCTATGTTTAAGCTAACTAGTTTTGATTTGTGCCCTTCTGCCTTGATCTTAACTACTTTTAATATTCTCTTCATTCTTAGTATGATGCTATCAGTTGTCCCAGATTCTGCACCTACTATGTCATCAAAAGTTTTCTGTGCTTCACTAGCAAGATGTTCACCTGTTCCTGCACAGCTAGAGACTTACTAGTTCATCCTGACAAACAAATCCTGTTTTCCTAGTGTATTTGAGTTTCACAGCCTGGGGTGTATATGACCTTGACTTAAATGATATCAACAAATTTGTCACTTGATGTTTTTATAATATTAAATCTGTCTCTGCTTTTATTGCAATAAACCTGTCTTGCCATGTGGAGTGCCCCAGAAAACTATGGCAGCTGTTGCTGAAGGCAACTAGGAAAATATTATAATGCCTTGTAGCTCTAAATATAGTAATTTGATAAGTCAATGAAGAACCTCATGCAATATTAATTGAGGGATGGCTTCTTACTGTGTCAGGCAGAAGAGCAATTTATAGCAGACCCCAGATCTCACATTACTTTGACAAGCTGCTGGGTGACACAATCCCTGCATTGGGCAAGAGTACCCCAGTCATTGGAGTAGTCGGTACATTGACATTTTGCTTGAGAGCATTTTGAAGTGCATGTCCCAGTCATCCCTACTTACTGCATGCCAGTGCAGTTCTCAGACCAGTTCTGGTAACAGCAAACTGGATTTGTTTAGGAAGAAACTCAATCAAAAGCTCTGTTCTGTGTGTTCATCAAACACACTCATCACCCCTACCAAAGATGTAAAGCTTCAGCCAGTGAGCAGTGCTTTGAACAGCCTCTAATCACAGGAAGGGGACATTCAGGGTGGGGAACCAGGTTACATCTTGACTGAGGTCACCTGAAATTGCCCTAACCATCTTCAGTGTGTAAGCAGAGGCCTTGGCACCAAGTGCTTTAATTTACTGACACAGTGTTGGTGTGCCAGCTTGTTTACTCATGTAAAAGTAGCCCTAGACTCTGCCAGCCCCCCCTGGATTTGTCTTTGGGGCTCTGGTCACCTTTTCAGCTAATGTGCAGGTAGATGTGGAAAACCCACCTTGTGTTAGCAGTTCCCAGCACTCTCTTGCAGTGGCACAGCTGCTGGATTTTTAAACAATATTTTAAAAGGAAGTGATTGGTCTCTTGTAACCAAACAGATCTATGCAGTTGACAAATAATTTTCAAACTCATTTGTTACTACACTTAGTCTTGTCTTGCAGTAATTAACTTACTCTACATTTAACTTCTGTGAAAATGTCTTTATTTACTTTCAGTAAAAGAGTAAACCATGGTTTCAAAGTTAGGTTTCTTCTGATCATACTTGCTGATCAGTGTTGTCCTCTCTCATTCCCTCTTAAACAGATTGTATGTAGATGCTTATTAAGGCATAAATGTTGAAAGATTTGCCTATTTTTTGTTGCAATGCCCATCACAGCATGGGCCATGGAAAGGAAATGCATACTCTGCATGCCTGGGATGGATGTGCTATTAGGTGTTACTCTAATATCAGAGACAATGATTGCTTCCATTTTTAATCTGAATTTACATGCATCCGTTATATTTTATATTTATTCCAATAGATAGTGTTCCATTCCTGGTTTTGTTGAATGCCTTTTGCAGTTTCTCTTTCTGTCCTGCTCAAGTTTCTCTTGTTAATGAAACCAGCACAAATATCTTTGTGCACAAGTGGCAGGGAAGGGAGCATTCTGTCAGTCAGGACTGTCAGTACTCACTGACATAAGCTCATGTACATAAGCATGTGAAACTGATAGCCAGTGTCTGACACCTCACTACACATCTGCAGTTGAAAATAGAACCACTGCTTCCAGGGTCAGCTGATGACACAAGCTGTCTCCTGCTGAAATCAAATCATGTTTTGCAGCTGCAGTCACAATGAAGCAAACTGTAGTTTCTTTTATTACACCACCTGCTCTGCTGTGACCAATGAAACTGCCTCTTACTGTTTAAGCAGAGGTAACTGCATTCACTGGCTAGCAGCCTGCAAGGTTCATCCTCCCTGTTAAAATCCCATCAAACACATTCTTCATCCTGTCTACATATTTTCTTCTTCTTTTATTTATATATTGTTGTGTGCATGTGTATCTCATCCCCCCCCCCCCCCCCCCCCACAAAAAAAAACAAAAAAGCAAAAAAAAGGAAGAAAAACGAAAAAAAAAAATAAAGCTAACACGAAGGGGCGTAAGCACGCTATCCCTCAGCTTACTGGAA
>JAOEGS010020076.1:26991-53622 GCA_025447755.1 Corythornis vintsioides
CTTCTCTGTCTTATGAGACAATGTAATTGATTTTTATCATCCCCCCCCCCCCCCCCCCCCAAAAAAAAAATAGAGAAAGCAGTTAAAAGGCTAGAAAATTAGGTTCAAACTCTGTAATTGTCAGAGGGTGGCACTGCAGTTTACTCCAGCACACTGTCACAGGAGATAGTAGGATCAGATGCTATTCAGGAGGGAGTTCCAGCCTCTGTAATTGCTCCAGATCTCAGAAGTTCCTGGTGCTGTGTTTCTGGCATGATTGCAGTGCTGGCTGGACTCTGCTCTTCCCTCCAGACCCAGCTCCAGAAGCAGGACAGAGAGCAGAGCAGCAGGCCTGGCATGTTCTCCCAGGCCTGGCACCTCCTGTGGCTCAGCAGGAAGGGCTGCCTCTCAGGGAGCAGAGCCCAGAGTGCTGTAGACATGCACTCTGCTGCAGGGAATGACACAAGAAATGAGGCAGATACTGATGCCAGAAACTGATCCTGCCAACAGGTCATACCTGAGGAAGAGTTTCAGTTGGCTTGTCCTCTCCACGCTGCCTCTTTGAATGGGTGAATACCCTAAAAGAAGTACTCAGAGCAGGAGTCACTTTTTTTTAAGCACTCTGTGGGGTACATAGAAATTAATGATTGGCCTGGATGATCTTAAAGGTCTTTTCCAATCTTGGACATTCTCTCTGTGTGAAATGTGAGTGTGAAATGCATATTCCTCCAAAACAGAGGCTCAGAGATCTTTCACATGGTGTATGATACCTTATTCTGCTACAGGAAAATGCAGTGCCAAAAGAGGGTGTCAGTGAAAACATCTACCAGACATCAGAACAGACTTTGTCAAAATGAAATCATTTTAGTAATTATGCTGAAGGAATAAGTGTGTACTTGTTACTTCATTCAAAGCTAAGTGAGTTTTACAGTGAACAAACAGGCCACAGCTATTTCTAATATTGCATTGTCACCATTTTTCTGTCAAGAATGAACCAGGCTTTCTTTTTCCTGATAATAACAATACAGAGCAGTGTGATCCATGCTGTACCATCACCAGTACACACACGAGACAGCTATCCTAGAAAACAATCTCATAATATATATAATGTATAATATATATAATATATAAAACATGACTGGTTAGAGAAAAAATGGGGGCAGGTGGTCTGAATTTATACTGCACATTAGGCTTAATATTTTGTCAAACAATATTTTTGTCTCATAGATAAAATCTAATAAGGCTAACACCACTGAGGTTATGATTGCCTGTGGTGCTACCTCACATAATGGTATCATCTTTGACCTTTTATTTTGATATTATTACTTCCTTCATCATTTTTAGACTGTAAAAGACTGTGTGTTGTAAGTGCTTGCTGGCTGGTAAAAACACTGTGACTTAGGAGCTGTGCCTATCCTCTAGTTAATACAAGTTGCAAGGAAAAAAAGTTGCTTTTGTAACATTTGCAGCCACTGATGAGCAGCAGCAGCTCTTTTGTGTTACTGCAAAATTAGGAGCATGAGAAATTAGTATATCCTTTTACTGTGAGCTAAAGTTTTCCTGTACTTTTCCAGCAGGTCCAGGGAGCTTCTCCTCCACCTCTGCCCTGGTGAGACCACACCTGGAGTACTGTATCCAGTTTGGGGCTGCCCACTTCAAGAGAGACAGGGATCTATTGGAAGGATTCCAACAGAGTCTACAGGATGATTAAGGTCCTTGAACATCTCTCCTCTGAAGAAGGCTGAGATAACTGGGCTGTTTAGTCTTGAGAAAAGAAGGCTGAGAGGGAGGGGCTCTTATTAATGTATACAATTATATGAGGGGTGGGTGTCAAGTCGAAGGGGCCAGTCTTTTTTCCATGGTGCCTAGTAATAGGACAAGGAATAACGGGGATAAGCTGGAACATGGGAAGTTCCACCTCAACGTGAGGAGGAAATTCTTCACTGTGAGAGTGACAGAGCCTGGACCAGGCTGCCCAGAGAGGCTGTGGAGTCTCCTCTGGAGTCTTTGAAGACCCACCTGGATCTGTTCCTGTGTTGGCTGCCCTGGGTGCCCCTGCTCTGGCAGAGGGTGTTGAATTTGATGATCTCCAGAAGTATCTTCCAACCCCCACCATTCTCTGATTTGCATTATGTTAGTGTTGTATGTTTAACTCTTCCCTTAAGCTTTGTTACTGCTGCAGTGACTGCTTGAGCTGTGTGCAAACAAAAACCCAAGTTGTAAGGTGATGTTAAAATGCTGTGTTAGGGTGGTAAGAACATTGTGCCAGCTGTTTTTTGTGTTCTAGAGCACAGGTGGGAGAATAAAATCTCATCATATACTCTTTGATCTGGGCAAATTATAGCCTCCTTAAAGTGGGTGGAGATAGGTCGTTATAGGCCTATTTGATCTGTTTAAACATTTAAGTGATAAGTTTGTAGTGGTTTGGTTGCAGTTATGGGATGGTTTAATTATAGGCTGATCCAGCAAAGCTACCTGTAGTTAAGGAGTTGCACAACTCTTCCTTGTTTGCCCAGACTACTTTCAGTCACTGATCAACAGATGAAAATGTTTTGCATTGAAATTCTAAGTTGTTTGGGATCTGGTGTTTATCTTCAGCTCAAAATGGCCTTTAAAGCTCTACATGACTTTTAAAGGTCCCATCCAACCTTCCAGTGTCAACCCTTCTATGAGTCTACAATATGTCTAACTGAAATTAGACAGGTGAGTTTGGCTACATAGAGACTTTTAGCTTCAGATTAAAAGAGTCAGGACCAAAATACCATTACTAAATGTCTGCTAACTATAAATTCCCTGTAGGATGACGACCTCATTTGCAGATGGCTACATTTTTAGATGCTTATGCTAAGTTATTTGCTTTTTCCTGACAGACCCTGTACTGCTTCTCCAGCTGTGCAGAAAGTCTACTCAGAAGCTCAGAGGGAGATGACAGAAGCTGAATTGGAAGAAGAAAGGGTAAATTGCAAAAGTGTTTTTATGGGTTTTTTGTTTTGTTGGTTGTTTTTTTTTTAATGTATGTATCAAAGTCTTTTGGGAGGTAAGAGATGGTACCAGGATCTCCACAGACAGGTCCTGGGGCCAGGGCTGAGGAGAACAGTAAGGGAAGAGAGGGAGCTGGAGTCTAGCACTAAAAAAGACAAGGCCTAAAAGACTAGGATGGACTCAGAGAACAGAACAAATTGCTTTGGGAGTTGCTTGTATATAAATGATGTTTGTTCTCCAAATCCTATGAAGCTACCAGCACTTCAGGGATGCAGATTTCTTCAAGGCACACGCTAATGGAAAGCCTGGGATACAGAAGTTTCAACGTGCTCCAGCCAAAACAAGACTCAAGGTATGTGAAAACTGCAGAACAATAGATCACTGCTGTAGAGCTTGCTTGGGTTTGCTGAACTTCATTAATACCTGGGCAATTTTTAATCTGTCAAATCTGATTTTTATACATAAACTTTTAGTGTCACAGATTTAAAGATATGACAGAGGTTTAAATATTCATATTGTTCCACATGAAGTAGGTATATTTGAAGGGTAACAAGTGATTAATATTTGGGTGAAAATCAACAATATTTCATGGGAAAACAGAAATCACATACTGTCCTTGAAAATTCTACTGGCTTTGTGAAGCCAGAATAAAATTCATACCAAGCAAGGTTTCATGGTAGTCTATGTTCAGTCTAAGTAACTCTTAGACAAGTTGGTACCCTTCTCATCTTGCATACATTTCTGTTCTCACGCAGTCCTTTAATCTAAAGGCTTAAGATGCCTTCAGAAGGCTCTGAATGGGATCAAAAGAACAAGAACAGCTCCTTGTTGTCCTGGTTTCAGCTGGCAATTTTCTTCCAGCTGGTATAGTGTTTTGAATTTAGTCTGAGAACAATGTTGATAACAGAGATGTTTCTAATCGTTGCCAAGTTGTGTCTATACCAAGGACTTTCCAGCTTCTCACAAACTTGAAGCATTGCAAGAAACCTCTGCAGACCAGGAACCATCTTTAGTGTGAGGCTGACTGAGCACTGGAACAGGTTTCCTAGTGAGGTTGTAGAGTCTTCAGCCTTGGAGAGCTAAAAGCCACATCTGGTCCTGGAATACCAGCTGGAGTGGGTCCTGCTTGAGCAGGGAAAGGGGACTGGATGATCTCCAGAGGCCATTTCCAATCTTGGCCATTCTGTGAATTTACCTCTTTAAGTCAGAAAATCCCAACTGACATTCCCATGGTTGCTTGCTCATGGAGATCATACAGTCCCTGTGATACAAATACCCTGCAGCTTCAAGCCTGGTATTCAGATAAAGTCCCAGCCCCTTCAGGAACAGGGGTGTTTCTCTTCATAACCTAATGCACAAGAAATGAACAGTTGGTGTGGAAGTTACTTTTATTTTGCAAAAAAAATTATTGCTCACTGTTGTACAAAATATACCTAAACCACGATGGTAAGATGTTGACACAACTAGATACTCTGGGTACTACCTAGCTGAAGAGAACAAACTTCACCAGCTTTAAGGTGATTCAAGACAGTAACAACGAGTGAATTACACATTCCGAAATAAGTCATTTGTAAGCTTTAAACAAATATTATTTGGTACTTAGTATTTGTAAACCTTAATGCTTTATACAAAGTTTTCATTCACATATTAGAAGATACAATGAAAATGTTTTACAGTTCCATTTTTAAGGCATTACCTTCCTGGTTTTACAAAAATAGCTGGTTCAGTTCAGAACTTTAATTTTTAAGAGACAAACAAGTAGAAACAATTCCAAAGTTGCTTTCTGTTTAAAAATAGACACAAAAAAAAACCCAAAACAAAAAAACAAACAAACAAAAAAACCAAACCAAACAAAAACAAACAAGTAACTAATTATGTATTTGATGAAACATGAAAAAAAAAAACCAAAAGCATTTTAAGGTAAATTGGACTAAAAACCCTTGTTTTAATGTCAGTAAGTTACTAACTTTAAGTAGATATTTACCAAATTTCATCTCTAAAAGAGCCAACACTAATCCAATTAAAGCTCATATAAATCTGGTCTATTCTTCTAGACCAGTACTACTATTGTATTCATTATGAAAGAAAACATTTCCAGGGGTTTCTCTATGCAAACCCCCGAATAATTTTCAAAAGCCCAATCTGTTCTTTGTCCTTGGTATTTCTGAACTATCCCATTTTGATATTATTTAAAACAAATCAAAAAGAAAACAAAAACACCAAACATTACAAGTGGGGAAAGACATTAATATTACCTTAAGAAGTGTATAGCCAGTACCTAAAGATAACAATTCAAGACACAGAGAAGCAAGAACATCACTGGGGGACAAATGTTCACCTGGCAGCAGGTCAGCACAGCTCCCCTGGGCTCAGCAGAGCATCACCCCCCAGTGCAAACACCCATGTCCAACACAACTCCTCGGTGTGATAAGAGAGCAGGGTCAGAGGAGTTACCACACATTTAAATAAAGATCATAACACCTTGGTTCTCATCTAGAAGTTTGCTGCTGGTGTATCTAGGTCAGGATGAATTCAGCACCACTTTCAAATGACAAGAAAAATACATTTAACATTGGTCTCTAAAGTTATTACCCACAGCTTGTTCTTACCAGAAATATTCTGAAGCCTATTTACAGTGTGAAACAGAAGGTTTTAAAGTCCTATTTTATAACTTTGGTAAGTTTTTATACTGCTGTGGTTTTCACTCACCTTAATGTGGAAGGAGCTGCAACCACTAGAAGTCAGCAGCAGCTGTGCACTGACTCGGAGCAGCATGACTCTGTTATAATAATTCCTTTTACAGACCATAAGCTATAGTAAATTTAAAAGAATCTCTCCCTATGGCATATGTTTGCAGAGCAAATCCTGAAAGCAGAATTATAGCAACAGAAGTAATTCATTGCACAGGTTTCTCATAGGCAGGAAGACATTCTCTGAAGGCACAAGAGAATCCCCAGAGTGCAGAGGACAGATGACTTACCCAGGAGTGCAAATCCTAAAAACATACAAAACCCGGGAAGCAGCGGCTGAATTCCAGAGACAGCTTGTGGCAGCATTCAGGCTTCACCACTGTCATCTGCCAAAGGTATTTCACTTTTGTATGTGTGTGTATATATATATGGTGTATGTATGCTTGATCAGTAAAACAACAAACGGGATTGAGATGACTTCTGCCAGAGCTGTAGTGCCCACCCTCTACCAGCACCACATGGCACACTAGGAACAGACGCTGTATCCCAGTGTGTTCTGCACCTCAAATCAAGCTGCCTGTGAAGCAAGTTCTTTATGCAGTATGGGTTCAGTCTGTTTGAGCTACATCTTCTGTCAGGCTCTACTTACAGAAGTAGTTTAAGGAGGTCTGCAACAAGGCCAGTCAAAAAGGTAGTGGTAGCTACACTGCACAAAACTCTTGGCACTGTTAATCATTTCTGCAACGATACCATGTTAAACTTGCAAGAAACGGGTACAAACTCATGTCAAGTAAACAAGTAAACATGACATGTGTCTTTCATTCATTTGAAGTATGACAGTTACCTCTAGTTCCTGATTTTTTAAAATACCCTTTTATTTCCTTAAAAGAAAAATATATACTTGCATACAATGCTGATACTCTGTGGTGATGCCATAAATCCCTCAGGATAGCAACTCTGATGGGTGTAACCCATTAGGAGAAAAATATATTTTTGAATATTATTTTACATATATACAATATATATATATTTAATTTTTAATCAAAATAAAGTTTTCTAATGTAGTCATCAGTATTTTTAATATGAAAAAAAAGTGGTTTTTATCTCAGTTTGTATAACTTAAAAGTTAACCAGGTGTTTGATATCCACCAGTAATGTTTTTTTGGTTTATTTCTATGGAATGAAAAGAAAAAGAAACAGTGAGTTCAAAAGCTTTCCTTCTCCAAAGCCAAATATAGTAACATTTTGAAGCGGAATAATTAAAGGACAACATCAAGTTTTGCACTTTGAGTAGTCACAAAGAATAGGAAATGTGATCTAAGTAGAGACTAGCAGTACTAAATTAACATAGTCTAAGAAAAAGTATTATGAATCCCTTATTTTTGATGGACTTCTAGCAGAAGTAAAAAAAAAAAAAAAGTTGTAGTTACTTAGGCTCTCACCAGTCTATATAAACCTCTCACCCCCTCAATTCCAGAATGCCTAATATCACAACAGCCACTTATGTACAGTTTTTCTCAGCACTGTGAAAGGCACATTTATCTTTTTATGCATGTTTCTGCTAATGTCCTAAACTTGGGTTCCAGCTGATCTAAGAAGTCGAGTGCCTCCTCTTCATGCTGATCACTGCAGCAGCCTACAGAGCCAGCCAAGGATCCTTTTCCTTCATAATTATATGAAAGGAGATAATCTTCAGAGTGCTTCTGCTCTTCATCCTGTCTGCACAGATGCACCTTCTGCACAGGGAGAGAACACACCTTATTATTTTCTTAAATTGTTATCCTAAACATATTGCAGAAAAATAATTGCTTTTGATTTACCTTTCATTGATTAATTTTTAATCAGAGTGTGTCCTCTAATGGGATTCCTATATACAAAAAATGCACATGATTGGTCTATATCATTAAGACTACAAAATATAAGTATTTAATCAAGAAATCATTTCTACTAATCACGTATGTAACACTAAAAGAGGAAGAACCTGTTTAAATAACCTGCCAAGCAACTAAAATGCACTCGAAATTAAAAGGCTGCTTTACACATAACTAGTTAGGCAAGTAGTGAGAGGTTTTGATCTCCAGCACACTGGGTAACTAGGTGTCTGGGGCTGCTGTGCCTTCGTTCCTGCACCTCGGCTACAACAGGCGTCGGCTGCACTCAGCACAGAGAGAGGCACAAAGGCACACAGACCGTCTCAGAAACTCACAGAAGATTGAGGGGTGAGAATATTCCAGATAACAACACAGCACACTGCCTGTAGGTTAAGCCAAGAAAAGGCACTCAGTCGTTTACACTGCATCTAAAATGCCTAAAGAATGGGTTTTGAAAGGGCAGTATTCCAGGGGTGCAGGGGAGCAGAGGAGAGGGAAAACCAAACCCAACAGAAAACCACCTTTCTAGCACAACTACTGGAAAAGTCTGTGTACATTGACCATAACCTACACTCCAGTAACAGTGGTGTGAAGAACAGTCAGTTCCAGAGTACTTACTTCACCCAGGCGAGGGTGTGTGAAGTTGTGCCATTCTGAGTAGGAGTATCTGCCTGTATCCATCATAGTCTGGCCTCCTCCTTCCTTCACTGACCCCAGTGTCTGATGGCCTCCTCCCTTCACTGATTCCAGGGTATGCCCTCTCCCTTTTCCCATTTCAAATGTTTGTTGATCTCCTGTTTTTATTCCATATCCTCCTTGGTCAGTTGTAGTTTGTAGAGGAATTATATTGTGATCCTGAAAAAAGATGCATTGTGAGGATACCTTTATTTTTTTCTTCTACCCTTATTTCTTTTTAATTGCAAAGATGAAACAGCAACCAGCAACTGCCAGTACTGAAAACTGAAGAGTCTCCAGCTCTGCACTCTGGTATTTTGAACAAAAAGTTATCATTAGTACTCTCAGGATCCTTAGTATTCTTAGTGTATAAAGATCAACTGGTCTTTGGAAAAGATACTGTGACAAGGTAGGGAGGGGAAATTGTATTTAAATATATGACATCCAAAATTTGTATCTTTATCCCACTGAAAGCTGTACTGCAAGCTAGTTTCTTAAATTATCATGTCAAAATAACATTTGCTTTTCAGAGTCAACAACCTGTAACACATTAAGGCAGATACACAGTCAGATGTGTAAATTCCATTCTGTTTATTCAGACATTAAATCTGTGAAATATGGAGAAACTAGTATGGGGTCATAATAAAAAACTACACAATCAGTTTACAGTGGCATCACATTACACTCCATCAGTCTGGAAGAATTATGAAGAGCTGGGCTAACAATTACAGGTATATTTAAATATATATGGTACTACCCACTCCATCTAAAGCAAGAATTTTCTAACTCTTGTTAGATGTGCTTTGCTATTTAATAGCCCAAAATTTATTGCTTGTTTCCATAACTAAATCACTTAATTGCAGGTGGTCCTGTTCTCAAACTGAAATGCTATGGATATCTAAATTACATGTTCCTACACTGAAGTAAACAGAACTTACCATCACTTCTTCTCCTGGAGCTTCTGTATTTGAAATGATCAAGTTGTGATTGGCACAATCATCAGTCACGTTCCTCTGCATTGCCCCAGCTCCACAGCAGCCACAGATTGTGATCAGGATCACTATGGGAAGGAAAGCAGCGAGGAAGATACTATGAATTTTGCCTCATAGTGGTATCTAGTGCTGTTTGAATAGGAATTCTGTTGTATTAACCTTTTAAAATGCCCAGGCATCATGTGTAGTTTGAGTAATTTATTTCCAAAAATGCCATACTCAAACCTGTATGTATATTCATTTTTAAAGAGTATATGGAGTGTTCACTACACTGTTAAAAACTTTTTGAATCTTATAAAATGCATCTTTCTTTCCCTGAAAGAAAGCAAGCAATCATCCTTTATGCGAACACTGACTGCAGAACTTCACAGTAATAAACTTATACCAAATGCAGGTGAAAAATTGTGGGTTTTTTCCCAAAATACCAGAAACTTCTGCAACCCTGAAAAGGTCAACAGAACACTGGAGAACTTCAACCACTATGGTACAGAACAATCTTATTTAATTCCTTGTATTCATCTTCTTCCTCCTATAATGCTACTTTGTGTTGTCATGGATACTCAACCAGAAAGGATCAATCATCACCCACTAACACCTCTCCTCAACACAGGACTAAACAGTTTATTCGAAGAAACACTCCTCCCTTGTCTTTTCCAGTTGACAGCTTCAAAATAAAGAACCTCATGAGGAACAAAACAATTCAGTTCAACTGTTCACTGAGCAATCTGGTCTCTGAACATAATACACTGTGGAAATTGACCAAGAGCCACTGTGGAGCTCATTCATCTTCTGCAGCTCTCAGCAAGAACTGCAGCAGTGATTCCAGAAAGTCCCCTCCTGATGCTGCCAGGTGGAAAGATGATACCCCTGACAGCACTAGGCAGAGGACACAGGGTAAATAAAAACCTACCCACAATAAAATAATGGGGCTATCTGGGAGTAATGAAGTTCAAGGGGTAGACAAAAAGCTAAAAACCTGCAGGTGCCAGAGTTCTATCCACCAGAGAAAGAACAGCTAGCCAAGAGTGAACATGCGCAAAAAAAGACCTGACTTAGCTATTACACTGTCACTGCCTCACTGGTTAACAAACACTAACCTGATAAGAACCTGATAAGTCTTTGGGCAATTCCAGTGACACAACATATATTCAAGAGTTTAATCTGTTGTGAGTATCCAACCTGTCCTTCAACATGATCCTGTAAAATCCCTTGTGAAATCTAATGTCTCTGATATTCCATGTTTTAATACAAGACACAAAAAGCTCTACAAAAGTGATTTAGTCATTTCTGTTTGCATGAATGAGCATCCCCAAACCAGAACTGAACTCACAAACCTCACTCTACTCACCCCACGACAAGTTCTGATAAGCACCAAAATCCCAGACTCTTTCTGCCCTTAATGCAGATTCTGGCCTTGCTAACATGAACATACAGAACACCTCATATAAAATGTACTTGAAAGAATAACAACAATCCCCATAGAGTACCAACATGAAAATATGAGGGCTGTAACCTGTGCTAACAATACAAACAGAGCAGGTGGTCATCAGTGATGAGGGCGATACAACCGCTTAAAGACAACAAGAAACATTTGAATCAAGTTTGCACCACGTTCTCTCAGCTAATTCTTAAGTGGTTTGCACCTCTGTGTAAAAACAGCCAACCAAAAGCCAAAACCCAACAAGTGTAACTTACACAACAGCAGCAGTGACCCCAGGATCATTGCAAGGATGGCCCAGATGCCAAGGGTGACATTCCCACCAGCCAGCTGCCGGTCGCGGCCGTCGCACTCGGTGGGAGTGACGCAGTCGCAGAGGTTCACGGTGACGCGGTTCTCTCCCACCTTCCCTCCATTGTCTGTCACACTTACAGGAATGTCATATATTCCAAATGGAATATCACCCTTTGGTTGAAGATACACAGAATTATCTGTAAAAAAAAAAAAAAAAAGACAAACCCAGCCTTAGTGTTAACAGTACCTGACACTCTGTTACAGCAACTGCAATGTCATCAAACACTTCAGACCCTTTTCAGGCCAATTCAGCATTGTCAGCAGCAAATGTGCTGCTCTCATTACCAGTATCTGGTACCCACCAGGAAACTACCATCTGCCAGAAGTTGTTCTATCGGCAAATGTTAAGAAACAGTAATTCTTTTAGTAACAAATTGTTTAGATAGTTCTATCAATATTATAAAAATTAACTATATTAAGGGAGATACCAGTTCAACTTTAACAAAAACATGCTGTCTTGCAGCAGTATCGAGAAAAAAAACCCTGCCAGGATGTTTTTATTCAGTCTCTAACCGATTTTAGGTAAAGTTTCAGTTTTCCAATCTCCCTCATAGTAGCAACCTACGATAAGTTGCATTTTTCTTTGAAACATTAGCCAATCCATTCTTAAATTCCCAATGAATTATGAACATGTAGGTCCTTTTCCAGCAGCGTTGATCCAACACCTTACACAGGGTTTTGTGCTCCCACCCCAAAATTTCAGACAGCAGCTGACTGCTGACCCAAGGATGCTGGGAGTACATTCTTGTTTATACTTTAAGAGGCAGAATATAACATCCTTCTCTTTGCCTTTGTGATGCCAACAGTGCCAACAGTTTCCAACCTAGGATAGTTTGAACACTTCAGCTGTGCCCCTTATCTCTGGTATGCTCTTGATCTCCTGTACAGCAAATGAAACATGGGAACCTCTAGAGATCACGAAGGCTCCCTTGTTAGCCCCAGTGACTACACCAGCTCCAAACATACACACATCCAACGTATTCTTACAGTCCACCCAAGGTGGCAGAGCCTTCCGTGGCACCCCCAGCTACGCGAGAAGCCCACTCACCGTTGTGCCGCGTTATCTTCCACATGGCAGCCAAGCTGCGGTCGGTGATGCGATACACGAAGGGGGTGCTGTAAGGAGCCTCGTCCCCATCCTGTGCTGTCAGGCAGATGGGCTTTCTGTCTCTGCACATGATATAGTCAGTTTTGGTGATTCGTGGGTAATTCTTGTTGCCAGGCTGGATGCAAACCTGAATTGTCCCAGTGCCTGTTTTGCCATCTAGGAGATAAAAGTAACTACTTTGAGCACCTGCTTCTAATATCCACATATTCATGCGTATAATGTGCAAGTTTGTAACAAAGGTGGAAAGCAGATGCTGATTTTGGTGAGAAAATAGAGGTACTTCTCACAGCTGCTTCTCTTTGACTGGTTGTAGAATAGATCAATAGCTCACAAAGATCTATATTCTCCATATGCACACAATGTATTTTATTGAGCATCTGTATCTGTGTGGGGACAGATACTGTTCTAACAGGAGGATGAGAGAAGAAAGAGCCCATAACCCAGGGGTAAAGGACTCAGCCAAACTGAGAGTCAAAAGCAGAAAGTCTCCAGTCTTTTTAGTTCTGAAAGGAGAAAATTGTTTTCCAGCACTTACTTCCCCTGGGAACACACTCTCAGTAACAGGGGGCTTCTTTCTGTGCTCCTAGCTCCAAGTCACCACAGTCACAGGATTCAGCAGTGACACCAAAGATCACACACAAGTGAAGGAGCTCTCCTTCCTCATTTCTTTTTCCCAATACAGGAATGGCCAATTCTTAGAATATGCATTCCAGTGAAATTACATGAAGTCTACTTGTAATACTTTCTCTAGCTGGCTGCAGATCCATGTATCCTTTAATTTACACAGAAGTTCTGAACAATTTAAACTCATTTACATTTATTCTTAAGATGATATCTTTGTATAAAGTTAGAATTTTTAGCTGTAAAGCAACTTCTAAAGGTCTGCTCTTTACTCCCACTGATGTTTAAGCATGTAAGGGGTCAAACTAAATCCTGCCATTACACTTATAAAGGCAGTCCATTCTTCCTTTTTATGTAAAATATGTATTTTGGAATTGTTACCTAGAAGTCTAACATTTTTCTTTGACAATCCCCTTGCTACATTTAGCAATTGGGAATTGAAAACTGTATTTATTCTTGGGTAGATGATGCTAATGTAAAACTGTCTTTTCCTACAATAAACGCATATACTCAAATTAACCAGAAAGAATAGATGTTCAAATACTAAATTTGAACCCAAAACTCTTTTAGAATGAGAATCTGAATGTACAGCCCTTCCTTTACAACCAGAGTATTGTGTAAGAGCTCATCACATACATACATATGCAGTAACATACAGCAATGAAAACAGCTGTCCTTGAAAATTAAGGGGTTCCAAAAGCAAGACCAAGAAGTCAAACAGGAGGAAACACTAAAAGCTGCAAGGTCAACAGCTTTTGAAAGAAGCTCTCTGTATCTGTTGTTGACTTCAAGGCTGTCAGGTACTATCACTTAAAAAATATAAAAGTCAGAAAATAAAAGGAATACAATCCCCAGGAAAATCTCTGAACTTAAAAAAATATATAAATGTAAATGGGAGCAGGTAACTTTTGAAAATACTGAGAATTTGCCCTGATTTCTTAAATGCTTTCCCTGCTGTGTAATATTCCCTAAGCATGTGACAGAGCTCTCCCAAAAACAAGACCATGGACTAGGCAAGCCTCTGGTCTGAACCAGAACTGCTGTCCTCACACTGAAGCTGCACATGAACATGTTAAGAGACCACAAAGAATACTGAGAACACAGTACTCACTTCTGTCTATAGCCAGGACTGTGATGTTACATTGACCTCGCCTCATCTCTCCCACATCCCGGTCCAAGACTTTAATGGTTCGGACTTCACCCGACTTTTCATTGATGTCGATCCAGTTACACTGCCCAGGAGGTATCCGGTAGCTGTCAAGAGTAATTGGTTTGCTTAAAGATCTCAAATACACACAGGCATATGTGCACATACAGATATGCAATCATTAAGGTTGGAAAGGACCCCTAAGATCATCAACCCAACCTTGTCCTGAAGTACCATGTCTGCCTATTTTTGAATGCCATGTCCACACATGGACTGACACACACACACAGGCTGCATCAACAACTCCTGCCCCTTCCCACAGCCTGCCCAGGCTGTATTCCAGATAAGCCAGCAGGTAACACTGTTTCACACCTTATGCCTTCACTGTTCCCAGTTTCTGGATCTTCTGCCAGGTATCTCCCAATACTGGTCCCAACATCCTCGCACTCCTTGACGTTGATGCGCAGCAGGCAGGGTTTGAAGGCTGGCCCCTCATCCACATCCAGGACATGCACTGTGACAGTGCTGGTGCTCTGAGAAACCTGCTGGGAGTAGGGTGCCAGCATGTAGGGTGCCTCATTGTTGACTCCAATCACAAGGATCCTCTGCTTGGCACTTTCATAGTCCAGTCCCTGTAACAAAGATGGGGTGTTGAGGGTGTTTTTCCACACTTCTTCATAGCAGCTACACTTACTTTCTAGTAACACTTCACCCACTGCAAATACATCTGAACTTGTGGGGTTTATCACAAGGGATCTACAACTTACTCTTCAGACAACCCCTCCAAGGGCACTGTATGCCTTTACCAGACCTATTTAAAGTCATAATGCTCTCTAGTACAGCTTAGGATTATGCCAACTAGAAGGAGTTTCAACTGGGTTCATAGCTTTAGAAAAAACTCTAACAATGGCCAGCAATAAAAAACACAGTAAAAATAATAAAAAAAAATAACTGGCATATCTACCCGTATGATTTCAATTTTCAGGTGTTTGTTAATATTTATCATCTCTGCTCCTTAGAACTGACCTGTTATTGCAGTTCTAACAGGTACTGAAAAAGAGGCATGAGGCAAAGGGACATGCTGGAGTACAGCTACTGCTGCTTTTACCTTACATCTGTACCAGGTACAGTAAGTAACTAAAGTCACAGTTTTACCTGTATGCAGACTCCCTCACACCCCAGAAAAAAAACCAAAACAAAACGGGAACTGAAGTCACTATCCTGCAAAATAAAACCTGGAGTGTTTTATGCTGAGTTAGCAAATGTAATTAACTCCCAGAGAGAAGAACTGCAGGAGGTGCTGCTCATGCCTCCCCTGCTCTGCCACACTCCTGTTTCTGTTAAAACCACAGCCACTCCTCAGCTACATCCCTCAGCCTAAACAACTTCAACTGTGGAACGAGGCCTGAAGACATACAGATTTTCCTCTAGCAGCTCCATTTTTACTCACCTTCACAACACACAGTATTCCTTCATTTGTGTTTCTGTCTGTTGTGATCTCAAAGGACTGGTCATCATTTCCTCTTATAATTTCATACACTGCTACTGAGCCAGGTGAACCAGGTTCATCCAGATCAGTGACAGAGACTCTCAGTATTTCTACTTTCACTCTGTTCTCCTCCACTTGTGTTTCATACTTGAAGAATCAAAAAAAATATAAATCAATTTGAATCAAGAGAATAAATACTGTTGTGCAATACAGGACTGAAGAACACTGTATTTAAATAAGACTACTTAAATCCAAGGGACCAGTTTACCAAGCTGCTGTAATAAATTGTTTTCATGAATTAGCATATTTCCCCCACTCTTCCCTTACATCCCAAGTGAAACCTTTCCTCCCAGTTGAAATCTCAGCTCCTTCATACACTCAAACTATTACTGATATAATTAAATCTGAAGTTCTCCTTCCAGGGAAGGTAAATTAGCACAGTTCCCCTCAGATTCATTAGCTATAGATGCTAATTTGCATAAAACATGATGAAGCTGAGCATTAGAAAAGGTATTAGAGTAAATTAAAAGGTACACATGTATATAAACAAAGAACTTCACAAGAACTTGAAGAAAAGTCAAGGGTGAAATTTGTCTCTACCTAGATGGCAAAGGATGAAAATATTTCTCTTGTTATCTGTTTAAAGAGCTGTGTTATTCTGCACAATCTTATGACTACCATGTTGAGAGGGACCTCAGGGATCATCTGGTCTAACTTTTCTTGATAAAAGCAGAGTCTAGAGAAGCTGGCCCAGCACCCTGTCCAGCTGAATCTTCAAAGTGTCCAATGCTGGGAACTCCACCACTTTCCTGGGGAGATTATTCCAATGGCTGATTGTTCTCACTGTGAAATAATTTCTCCTTATGTCCAACTGGAATCTCCCCAGGAAGAAATGGTTAAATGATGGGATTTCTAGGACTATGAAGTGGATGAAGGAGTCATGTCAGTTTTCTCCAAATGATCTACAGCCAACAACTCAAAACAACTAGTAACCCAAGAGGTCTAATTACCAAACAACACAACCACCACCAGGGCATTCTCAGCTTTCTATACTGGCATTAATTGTCTCATGGCATTTGGCTCCACATTTGAGGGACTGCCCATCAGGAAAATGGAAAAGATATAGAAATGGTTTTTAAGAGAAATTTTTACAGACATTTAATTTATTAAGACTTACTTGCATCTGTTTGAAGAATGGTGCATTGTCATTTGTATCTTCTACTGAGACGACAGCTGTCCCTGTACTGCACAAACCATAAGGCTGACCTTCCATATCTCTCACTTCAATAAGCAGAGTGTAGATGGGGACCAGCTGAAAAGGTGAAAAAAAGCATACAGAAGTTTGTCACTCATTTTCTTAATCACACAGATACAAGAGCAGAACTAAATATTTTACTCTCATTCCCCAATTCTGCTCTAAATTCAGTGATCCCCTATAAAAAGAAGCAATTAGTTGGGAGGCTTTTTTTCCTGCAGTTCCAGAAGGAAAACAAAATATTTTTAGCAACGTGTAAGCTGTATCTTCTCAAAATGTCAGCAGTATTTTCCAGTACCTGAAGTTTTGGAAGATAGAAGTAATGCCCTTTCATCAGCTACCTCTGTCTCCCCATCGGAGCAGCAGAGTATTCCCTGAGGTCTCCAGCTGGTAAAGTCTTTCAGTTCACATCTCTTGTTTCAGAGGACCAGAAATGGTGCTGCAATCAGCCTGTGTTTGGGCTAGACATGACAAGCCTGCCACTTGGAATGGGCTGGCACAGGACTCAGTGCCCTTATCAATTCCTAAGGGATCTCTGATAAGCAGCCCAATTACATCCCTGACCACAACAGCAGAAGGGTTTTTTTCAGTCTTATTAATACCTGAACAACCCTGAAAAGGGGACCAAGAGAAAGTGGGCACAAAAGGAGGGAGTCTGTAAATCAAGACAGTTAACTCCAGTTCCAAGTGCCTGGAGCAGCATTAGATTTCTCAGGTGGAGGAAAGACATCTCCTGCTCCACTTTATCTTTAAAAGACAGGGACTGGAATAATTTTTCAAGTTTTCCTTCTCCCAGTAGTCACTGTCTCTGTTTCCTTAACAGTCATGGTGATGCTCTCTTGCTAAAAAAGCTAAGCAGTGTGCCTGCAAGCAACACCATTTTGCAGCACACTAATGGGGATTTTCAGCCATGATGCAACAGAAGTACGTGAGAAGATGACTATCTTCAAAAAAAGCTGTGCCTGTAACAGTGGGGTTTTTTCTAGAATGACTGTTTTATGCTAGAAATATTCTGAATGACATCTATCATTTTTTCTAGTGTAAACAATCTCTCACATTTTACCAAAAAAGCCCACCCCAAAACCAAATAAAATAAAAACAATGACCTCCTATATCTTATTTACTTGAAAGCTGGCTGAGAAGAGTAAGTGGGTTGTGCTTCAATTTTAGGAAATATTATATTGCTGTTAGGTTTCAGATATTGGAGATATTTAAGTATAGGGTGACTGCTCACAGAAAAGTTCATTCATCTCCTCTGTAAAGAAGCACCTCAAATGGAGCTTGATTAGGAGGAAACAGTGGCTTATGGGATTAATGAACAAAGAATAAGAATCCACAGGACAAACAGGAGACTGGCAAGAGGTCCCCTGCCAAAATTAGCTACAATTCAGTAGATCTATGCAGAAACTCTTCAGAACAATTACAGGTCTCTGGAAAACTTTGGAAGCTCCTTAGAGATGGAAACAAAAAAGGGGTAACAGCAAGTATTTATCTGGTGATTTCTGTGCCAACAGTTCAGAGTTAAGAAGCTATCTGTATGCACTAGATAACAGGTAAAGGTGCTTCAGGAAGGTCACCTCTCTGTCCAGCTGTGGCAGCAACACAGTGATGACACCTGTCTCTCCATGTGTAGAGAACACCTGGGTCACCAGGGGGGTCTGGGACACAGTGCGGTATCTCAGGGTGGTGTGCAGGGTGTAAGGCTCATCTCTGTCCTCTGCAATCATTCTTCCAACAACTACCCCTGTGAACACAATACAGACATTTTTAGTTGCAGAAAAAAAAAAAAAAGTGTAACTAATCAGATATTATTGCAACAGTTTATTTCTATTTTAGATACGGAAAAATAGCTATTTGGTCATTTAGCTCTAAATGAAAATAATATTAAAACCACAATAAGTAGTAGTAAAATACAGTAATTGTGTAAAATAGTCTATTTTAATCCTCTGGCTATTTTTTTTTTTTTCTTAAAGTTGTAATTATTGCAGCTGTCACAGAATTATCAAACAAAATATTAAAGTTTAAGCTTTTGTCAGTGTTTTTGACAGTGGCTTCTACTTGAGCACCCCAAACCCAGCTGAAGAGGAGCTTCCAGGGGGTGGAGGGAGTGGTTCCACATCTTCATACATGGTTCAAACTGCAGGACTACCTGACAGGGAGCACTTCATCCTTCCAACCTTCTGGAACTTCAATTTAAACCAGTACAGTAAGAAGTAGAACAGCTCAGAGAATTAAATGCAACTGGTATTTTGGGGTGAAGGGATAGCATTTGCTTCCTTGTTTGTGAAGCAAGTTAAGCTCTCCCCACTCTGTACCCCCAGCCTAGGAGAAAAGCAAGGATCAGCCACAGCTTTTGCACTCATTTTCTGGGATACACCCTTCTCCCTGCTTTTGTCCTGTTACAGACACATGAAGTCAGCAATGGGCAAATACCTGCCTTTTACAGGTATGGGCAGAAGCAAGACTTTCTTCCTCCCACACCCTCTCCCAGGCAAAGTCCTACCTTAGTTCAGTAGCTCAGACACATAATCAAAACTTTAGAGCATCCAATTTAGTTGTTCTGTCAACCAAAACATTTTACGGAAACAGGTGATTTGGATAAAATGAATAATGTTCTAAAGTTCTTATGCTGTTTTAGAAAAACTGAATCATCTCAGTTTTAAAAAACTTTTTTAAACAGTACTTCCACTATGAGCAAGATGGTATTTTGGAATTTCTACTCATTAAGAAATTTTGAGCTGCACTTTGCAAATTCAACCTTTGCTGTAATGAAATACTCCTTAGGATATCCCACTGAATTAGATTCAAAGGCAGGATTTCACCTCATCATACTGGTAGTAACTGAGCTGAGTAGTAACAACTGTTCACCGAATGAAAACAGTTCTCACCAGGTTTGGAATTTTCTGGGACTGAGAAATGGAAAACATCCTGTGTGAAATAGGGAGCGTTATCGTTGTCATCCTCTATCCTGATGGTGTGCACAAGGGGTACCTCTGGGGAGTAGCCATCTGGAGTGGTTGCAAAGCAAATGATCTGTAAGACATGAATTCAGTTATTCACCTCAAGCTTAAGCAACATCAAGACTTTTAGTTCAAAGGAGGAGTCAGTAAAATGACATGCAGTGTGCCAAGCACACCCTCTCCACAACAGGCTCTTCAGGCACTTGGAAGGGGAAATGACTTATGATGACAGCAGCATAAAACCTTTAGATGATTTCCAATCTTTCCCCTTTCCATTTCTAGCACTACAAATATTTGAATCACTTTCTTTTCCCACCCCCCTAACTCTGCCTAATGTTTTTTCAAAGTCTCCTGAACACATAGTTTTCCAGGTGTCTGTATAATGCAATCTCACCCTTACCAAAAACTCAGATGTAACTATTGCTGTGTGGAGCAAAATCAAGCACAACCATCTGCCCATTACAACACGAACTAATAAAATGCAGTAACAGGTTCTGCAAATTCCCTAACTGGCTGTCCTGCTAACTGCCGTCTTACACTCCTCAGCCAGCAGAGAGAGCAGTGCACCTTGCTAACAAAATACCAAACTGAACAGCTTGAGAGAGGCTCAAAAAGCTCTCTGGAGTTTTCCCTGATGCTGTTTTTCTGCAGACCTTTTCAACCTTCCCTAAAGGACTCTGGAATATCTTCCAACACTTCCCAAAAGTGATGCAGATCTGACAGCTCACTATATTCATGCTGTAATTAGAGTCCAGACAGTTTTAAAGCAAATCTGCTCTCAAGATCCAGATGACCAGCTATTTGTCACTCCATCTCTCCCACACCAAACATGCTGCTCAGAACAGATAGCTGATTCCAGATCGTGTCTGCTCCCAGTTTCCCCTGTAACCCAGCTTTCAAATATATGCATGAGAAGAAAAAAAAAACCAACCACCAAAAAACCGCACCACACACACAAGATACATTTACACTCTTTAGGCCTGTACCTGAAAGCTTGGAAACTCTTCACGGTCTACTGCACGAGTTGCAAAGATATTTCCAGTTTCTCTTTCTATGTAAAACAAACCCTTTGGATCTTGATCGATTCCTGGGCCACTTGCAGAATAATAAATGGTGTAGTTCTGAGCAGTGTCTGACTGGACCTATAAAGAACAAACTTTTAAGCCCATGACAGTAGCATCATTCTGATACATTTTCCCCCTTCTCATGAACATATTTAGCACAAGCAGGAACTCTTAAAAAAACCCAACTAAACAAACTCCATTTACTTCTACTTCATCAGCATCTTAAATGTCACAGATTAGAACAGCCTGCCATGTAACTGCCTTCCTATATAACGTGTACATGAGAAGGGGTAGCCAATTTGAACTTACTGATATTGAATATCTGAATATTTTGGACTATTTAACAACTAAAGAAATGACAAAAAAAAAAAAAAGGCTTTGAAAATCTAATCTCTCTAGAATACTGAACACATAAGGCACATTCAGATACAGGTGGCTTATTCTTTCTGTTCCTATTCAACAGATTCTGGGTTTTGTGCACTCATGGAAAACATGGCTTGCAGCTACAAATCTGAAGAGAGAGAGAGAGGAAAAGGAGAGGGAGAGGAAAAGAGGACCTAGAGTACAGTCCAGAGATGAGCCAACTCAGATAGTCTCTCTGCATCTCATTACAAGCAGCAAGGAGGCAACATTAGCAGTTATCTATTTATAAACACCCTCTTCCCTAAATACTTGCCTTACCTACTGAATGCCAAGAGTTAGGAAGGTAAGATTAGTAGAAGAATGACTGCTCTGCACAGACTCTGTTATTACACTTGTCTCTGCACATCTGCTATCAGCCACTCTGTAATCTACAGAGGGCTAGATGGATCTATGATAACTTTGGTTCTTGCTTTCTCTTTCATGCCTACTTGTTTTCTTACAGCAGCTACTTTTCCTAACAATATAGGCCATACTCAGCTTTCAGTGCTCTGGGTATGCACCTCGAGCTCCAGGAAGAATGTAGCTATGCAGGTGAGATTTTCCCCACCCTCTGTCTACGAAATCTTTTTCTAGACAACATTTTGTGGAGATTTGTTTGGGGTTTTTTTGGGTGGGTTGGTTTGGGTTTTTAATTACACACTTTGTTGACTTCCAGGCCAAAGAGCTCTCTTCTGATAGTTGTCTCTCTCTTTTCTACAACTTTAGTGCATTTCCAGTTCATCCCAACAGTTACAATCAGGAGTTATTTCAGCTACAAGATCACAAGATAAACAACAAACAGGACAGAACAAAGAATAATAGCAGAAATGGCATCAGTAGAACTCACTTTTCCTCTTTTTTTTTTTTTTTCTTTCATCGTGAAAGTCAAATATGAAACAAGCATTTGTCATAAAATTAAGACCTGTATAAAATATACCTGCTGAATTTGTAGTGGAAAAGGTCCCAGTGAGTTCTCTATCATAACAGATGGAATAGGGCCCCACCTTCTTTTGGTTCGCTTGAGAACTGTGTCTCTAGAACGCCTGACCCTCTGTGTCTGGGGCTAGAAGGTGAAAAGAAGGGTAAAAATACAATCACATTCTTAACTTTGGATATTTTTGCTTCACTACTGTCTCTTGTTTCCATCTTTCCCTCCCCCATTCCAGTTTTCCAACTGACCATTTGTTTTTCCAAGATCTTCGTTACTGATTATACTCTTGAAATACTATCACAGGCATTTTCATTCATTGTAATACTTTGTATGAATAAAATCTGCTTTAATTCCTGAAATTTGGAATTCTCAACATTCCTCATTAAGCTTCTTGCCAGCATCTCCCACTTCAAAAAGGAAGTCTGCTAACTTGAGCAACTCAACAATCAGCAACGGCTAAATGAAAATACCTGATCACTTGAAATCCAAAATTCAGCTACAGCTCCCCAGCATGAAGCTGTACTCTGTGAACAAGTATTTCAGAGAACTATATCTGAATGCTGATTTTTTTAATTTATGCTGAAATTACAAGCTCACCTTTTTTCCTTCTTCCACCAAGCTAACGTGTATTTTCTTTTGTACTTGTTCCTTGATGTCTTTGAGTAATATGGTAAAAGTCTTTTTCTCAGCAGACAAAGAAAGAGCAGATGTTGTGTAAACAGAACCATCCTCTAGGACTTTAAAGTTTCCATCACTGGAACTTATCAATTCTGCAGACCGAAGGCATTCTTTCAAATCAACTGTAAGAAAAAAATATTCAAACAACTCAAACAACAAAACAATAACATCCTCCCCAAACCCAATCCCTAAGTAAAAATTGTATTTACTGACACATGGAATCTGCAACAACTGGGTCATTCACTATTTCAGCATCCCAAATACAGATACTGGAATCCATTCATGCACTCAGATTTGACCGAGTTTACATTAATTCCCACTATTGTGTTCAGAAGTGTTTCCTAAAGGACACAAGTGCTTAACAGCTCTCTTTCAACAAGCCACTACTACACTGGTAAAATTACTGAAGCACTGGTGATGAATTAATACATTTAAATGAAAAAAAAAACCACTGCAGACTCCCTCATTATTGGATCAGCTGCTATTACATTTGTCTTGTGCTCCATGTCCCACAAAATCAGTGAAGATGATTAATTAATGCAAATGCCCAAAGGAGATGTGACATCTTGGAAGTTTTGCCCTCTGGATGAAAGCACTGTCTGGTTATCATGTGATTGTGTCTTGGCAGGACAAAAACCTTTAAATTATGATGCAGACAGATGAGAGAGATAAAGACTAACTCTAGAACAAACAAATGTCTATTTTTTATATGGCATGATAGGATCCCATGCAGGTGACAGGCAGTACCAGAGAAGTTCAGCAGAATTTTCAGGTATTTTCTACTGCATTTGCTATAACTTGTGGCTAAAATAATGTTTAATGCACATCAATAAAGTTGGTTCATCAGAGAGTAATTCAGCACTACAGGTGGAGGGGAAAAAAAAAAAAATCAGGATAATGATGATGAACTGCAGTAGGACTGCAGCACTAAGAACAGTTTGGACCCTGAAAAAAAGATGAAGGCCAGAGACCTAAACTCTGGGCAAATGACCCTTGCAGAGTATGAGGTGTCTGTCACATTCTCAAAACTGAACCTTTTCAACACACCTTCAGTGACATCACAGCAGATGGCACCTTGCTCTATGAATACTGACTGCAAAATTCCCAGAGTAGATGAATTTCAGCCCATGTATGCAGATTATATTTTCAATAAACAAATTTCATTTATCTTTCAGGAATGTAGAGCAGATAGGAAGCATAATTTTAAGTATGACACTTTTTCTTCCTTCCTCTTCTTAAATCTTTCTTTTAACTGCTCAATTAAACATTTCCTAGACTTTCAATAATACTGCAAGAGTGATTCCTTTCCCTTGTCAGCTCATACAATAAAAATTTAATACTGAATATCTCTGCCTCACTTAAGTGTCTCACATTGTTACGGGTGATTTTTGTTTCTGATAGTTATGCGAGTCAACATTATGCTCAGTTGGCTAACACAGGGCACCTCTAAATCCTCAAATTCAGTCTCAGGAAGCCCATAGTAGCTCTTATTCCACATCTTTAAAAGCTGCCTTCCAAAGACTGGTTGGAAAATAAAGGAGTAGGGTGTCCTCTGGTCTCCCTTATTCCTCTCAGTCAGCTGCACACTGCCCTAAAGCGAGACAGACCATCCAGTCAGACCGGAGCCCGCTCGCCGAAGGGACATGCACATGGGGCACGGCACCTTCCCCACACAGCCTCTGGTGTGCCCTGAACGCCCAGCACTGCAGAGCAGCCCCAGCTGTGCCCCACAGAGCAGCCCCACAGAGCAGCCCCATCTGTGCCCAACGGAGCAGTCCCACAGAGCAGAAGCTTCTGGGTGCTCAGGTTTTGGCTTCCTTTTTTTTCCTTCTTCATTATCCAAATTACTCTTTGCCTTTGTAGGACTCTGCGGTTTATGGGTGCTCTTTGGAATATCAATCTCCTCAGTGAAATGCTAAGCCCTAGACTCCAAATTGACAACATTAAACTCTGCCAGTCTAATGTGGAAAGAACTGCTGTAAGCTGACAATAGCTGCTTATGCAAAAGTCAGACGGACGCACGGAGCCAGCGTTCAAATCCGTAACGCACACAGGGCGTATCCTTCACAAAAAGGCTGATCCAGCTGCTTAACTGGCTGTCCAGTCATCCATTCATTCCATAAAAAAAAAAAAAACACATCTCCTTCACTGTTAGCAGCATCTCCAGCAGAGGTGCAACGTGGTGTTGTTAAGACAGGCCTCTCGCAGTTCCTCACCTCTGCCAACTAATGTGTCAGCTTCTAGTTCAGAAGGAACACGAAAGGTGACTTTCTTGCAAGCTTCACAACACCAACTCAGGACCTAGAAAACAAATTAAGAAATCGGGGGGGTGAAATAAATAAATAAAATAATAATTACATGGTATTTTGAATAACAACTACAGACACTGAAGCTGCCTTTGGTTGGTTTGGTTTTTCAGACAAGCCAGTTAAACAGCACTGAGAGCACTCCAGCTGAAAATTCAACGTGCCAAGTTTCAAACTGGAAACAAGCTCTGGAAACAAGCTCTGGCTGCTGCTCCTGGATCTCTCCATGGTTTGCGGGTTCTTTTCACAGCAGCACACACACCAACAGTGAGAGTTCCCTCCGACTAGGAGATCTCACCTACACAGTTGATTTAGCAGCGCACAGCTCCGCCAGTGCACTCCCACCAGTAGCAATCTTGGCCAATTTAGATCCAAGGTCTCCAATTCCTAAGGTTCAACCAACACTCAGCCTGGTAGAACTGTGGTGATACTCAACATGAAAGGAACAAGTGTTTTAATAAAACCATACGACAACACTCGCACTTACATATCACTTTGCATCTTCAAAGTACATTCTCAACAAACTAATTAAATCTAGCTTCAGCAATTAGATAGGACACAAATAAAACGTTGTGTATCACAGCATTCCACTCCCATATAACCAGTTACAAAATGGGGTCCTCCTCAAAATTCAAAGAGGTGTAGACAGACCTTTTCATAAAGAGTCCTGTGGAAGTACAAAGATTTTCCTCAGCACAGAACAATTTAGTCCTGACATCAGATTATATGTGAGTGTACATATATATATATATATATATATATATATGTATCTAGTTTCTATCCAGATCTTTAAAACTGTAATCCAAAAATGACACGGCCAATTAAACAAAGAAATAGAGAAATGTAAATAAATGTACTCATCCTTTTAAGTTCATTTATTATTTCAGGATGAAAGTGTAGCAAAAAGGAAAGTAATTTTTATTTTACACATACCTTTAGGATTAAAGGTCTAAAGTAAATAGCCAATGGAAATTCTGAAAATGACTTGTGATGCTTATTACAAAAATAATTAAATAAAAATGCTTTCAGAAGTTTAAGATATTAAGAATCTTCAGAAAAACTATGATCAACCATAAAAAAAGCTGAAATAAGGAATTTAATCATTGCATTAAAACTATTTAAATGCTGTATCTGCATCGTAAAAGCCCTTCATACTGTTCCTTATATATACACAGATACAAAAATATGCAATATAAACCATGCATGCTTACGTAGTAGGCACTTTCCTTATTAACAGATATTTAATAAAACACTCCTGATAGATGCTGTAGTAATTTTTAAGCTATTAAAATAATACCATCTTATTACATTGTCCTAAGGTATTTTAAGAATCAATGTCATCTGATTTTTAAATAGTTACATCAAGTCAGTCTTAGGGCAGACGAAGAGCTCTTCAGGAGCTAAACAAATGTAAGTGGCAGTTATTCCTGTGTATCGAGATTCAAGGGAATTCCAGGTAAAAATAAACTGTGATGCCCTTTCACTTTATACAAAGAAGACACTTCAACATTTCTGGGGGGGATTTAGGTGTTGGCTTTTTCCTCCTTGACAGAGGATATTTTTTTGTATTATTTTTAATTAGATGTATGAGTAAACTCACTTGGGTTTCTCTGGGTTTTATTAACACCCTAGCAGGGGCAGGCACGCATATTGTCTGGAATAGTAACACCTTCATTAAAATGTACATAT
>JAOEGS010020077.1:949-12285 GCA_025447755.1 Corythornis vintsioides
TGAATATACAGAATATATGCACACACACTTTGCTCAGATTTGTTTACAAAATATGTAGCATTTTTATACCATCCAAGAAGAGGTACATGATTTTAAACAAATCTTATAGAAATGACATGTTATTGGAAATTTACACGTAAAAAAATCCAGCACAAAAAAATCCAAGAGCTAAAACAAGGTTTTGCTACTAATCAGTGCTTCTATCACCCTTCAAGAAAAAGAGAAACACAGTTATTTATATGTGATGTAAAGGCAACATCAAGGGGTGGGTTTTTTTGCCTTTTTTTTTTTTTTTTTTTTAAATTAACCACCAAATTTAACCCCCTAAAATTACAAAGAATCAAAGTCCATTTACAGATCAAGTGCAGTAAACTAAATGTTCCTTCAGCACAAAGCAGCACTAGAGAAAATAACTGGGAGAGGGAAGGTGGAGGCCAACTGGCTTAGCTAGGGAGGCAGCAGGTGGCTTCTGCAGTGGCCACACAGGTCAGAGTCTCCATTTGGAAAGCACAGGCAGAACTGAAGACTGTATTGGAATAATGGTCACACAGAGCTGATGTTGAGGCCTTTGCCCAGCTTCTTCCAGGTGTTTGGTTTGTCTCCACTGGGCTCTTCTTGCTTTCACAGTGGCTTGTCACTGAGCAGAGTGGTGAGGAGGATCTTGCAGACAGTTCTGCCACCAACATGCATCGTGGGGCTGAGATGCTCTGGGTGTCAGTGGCCCTTTGGAAATGTTTACAGTGGACAAATGTGTGTTCCAAGCTTTCAGAATGGCTTGAAAGAGCAGAGCCCGAGGCAGGGGGAAGCAAAGGGCTGGGAGGATCCACTGCAGTTACAGAAATGGAACCACGACTTTCCATCAGCTGGCAGCTCCCCAGTGGTGTGAAGAGTTTGGGGGTCAGTGTCAGCTGAACTCAGGGAGGAGTGGCTGGCCTTTGCAGCAGACTTCTGTGATCCAAGCAGGTTGCAGAGCCAAGAACATGCTGCTAGCAGCAGGGCAGTCTGCAGCTGTGGGTGACAGCTGCCATGCAATCAGCAATGCCTTAGAGATGTTACCTGGAGGAACCATGCTAATTCACCTGGAGTCCCGTGAACAGCCAAAGGGAAAAGTGAAATGAAAGGGCCAGGTATAATATTACTATCCTTTGAATGTAGTGTCAGTTGTAGTTGTTAAACAAGGGGCTCGACCAGGAGGACTCTTGTCAGCTGAGGTGGAGAGGAAGCTCTGATGTGGTGAAAAGGAAAAGGAGGCCTTATGCTCCTTGTGCTGTTTGACAAACTAAGACCTCTGTTTTCAGAAGAGAAATCTGTTCAAGTCACGCTGTGTCGAAGTGTGAAGAGAGACAGGAATTTTTCAGCCATAACTACAATACCAAGGACCAGACTGGAGCATGAAGTCAGAAAGGGCTTGATTTTTAAGGAAGGCCCAGCTGGATCATACTGTGCTGGCAAGCAGAAGTAGGGATGGTTTCTCCATTCTAGAAGCTGGTTTGGGGAGGTGGTAAGAGTGAGCTAACTCACAGGGTTGGTTTTTTGTTTTGTGGATGGAAAGACTAGGAAGGTGGTATACAAATCTCCACAGTGCTCTGCAATCCATCTTGGGAGCTCAGTGTTGAGAAGGGATGGGGCCAGATGTGTTTGGTACTCTTAACCAGCAAACACATCCACTGCTGCCTGTTGTTGTGCAGGGCAGAGAACTGATTCCATTCTTTGCTTTGTGTTCTGTATGCCAATAACTCCAGCTGGCACAGACAGCAAAGTAGGAACACTGCATGTGAAGATTTAATGCATCTCCCCCAGACATCCTCAGAAGCATCCGGGGAAAAATATGGGCAATAAATTCAGCTAAGTTTTCAGCAAGTCTGAATGTCTCCCTGGACTGCAGGCACCCACTGCAGCAAATACAAGAAAAAGGCAGCCTTACCTTGGATGCCAGGAGTGTGGGAGCTAGAGGAGGAAGGACTATTTTCCTGTCACAGGAGCAGGGAGTATCTCAAAGTATGGAAAGGTGCCTCAACTCCACACAGAAGACAGTGGAGAGGTTCAGAACCTAGAGAAGGGGGATTCTGGTGAACCCTTGCCAAGGAGAGGGCATCCTGCCATGGAGAGCCAAAAGTTTTCCAGACGTATGTAAGAGCATGTGCACAAGGCAAGCAAATGAGAGCAAACAGGGTTATGGAAAACACTGAGAATCACTCCATGGATGGCTTGTGGCTCGACACAGGATTGGCTAGGTAGAGCACAGGGGCACCTCAGAGCTGGAAGCCTTCCATGGGAGCCTCACACTGCTGGAAGATGTACTGTTGCTGGCTGAGATCCACCTGTGGGGCAATGCTGCTGTCTTCATCCTCTGTTCCAAAGTAGTGCTCAATCAGATCAAAGGCCTTCTGATAAATCTCTTGATTCTCGTGGCTCTGCAGGAATTCAATCTTGTCCAGGCCTGCAGAGAAAATAAGGAAGCAAAAGTTATAGCTTGGATAAAACAGCTGACTTGATAATTTTCAGTCTCTTGTGAACATTGAGTTCCATGCCAATTCTCTCCCATCTTCAGAAAGAACAGATCTCCTCTGTGGAGGTCTTCACCCAACTTGTACTTTCCACATCCAAGAAAAAACAGGCTAAGTACAGAGTTCTCTGTAACTGTGTGAAGCATTTTATACTATTTGCTTCTACCCTTTCACTAAAAAAAATGGAATCAACAAGCTCAAAAGTATAAAGAACAAGGCCTGAAAGACTTTATGAAGAGACTTTTAGGGCCATGTTTCCTGCCAGTGTATTCACACTGCTTTCTTTACAAGGACCATGACCAGAGGATCATGTAACTGCAAGTAGTAAACTTCTGGTAATCATCTAGTCCAACCTGCAGCCCAGACCAGCACTACCAACACCAGGTAGACCAGCTGTGTCTAGTCAAGTCTTCAAAATGTCCAAGGATAGTGTCTCTATTACCTAACCTATATAATGTGTGCATACAATGAAGTTAAACTCATGCAACAAACTTTTAGGCAGCCGTGAAGCAGGTGAATGAATGAAACTCAGGCCTTGTGGTCAGAAACAAATGAAAACAAATACAGCAACTTATCCCATCATTGATTACTAAGAATGATGCTATAATGAAATCCATGTCTTAGCCACTCTCTTAAATCTCTATGACTGGAAATTGCTTTGCTTGTCTCCTCCTTTTACTGTGTATGAAGACTAGAAGAAATAATTCTGTGATACTCCATGGATATTTCTGCAACACTGACACGAAAAGGGGAAGTTAAAACCTAGAAGTAGGCAAGAAAAAAAATCCTATTCAGATACAACTCTTCCCTGGAAGTCAAGGGAACCATGAAGGGAACCATGATTCAAGAAATCATGTTCAGAAATATCCTTTTGTAATGCTCTTAATAACCCATTCTTATTTTTCTTGCCAATTGCCAAGGAAATTTAACCTTAAGAGCAGCACTACCTCAGAACTGGGATGGAATCATGCTGGTGCATGCCAGAAGCCCAGCACAGAAAAGGCAAAGTTGCTGCTGCTGCTGCCATAATTCTACAGGGCAGCAAAGAGGGAAAGGAAGGAGTTTGACACCTGAGTGACAAAGCAGAGTGCCTGCTGTGGAGGGAAGATGCTGATGCTGAATGAGCCCTAGAAGGCTCCCTTCAGGGTCAAAAGAAGTTAAGAGGATCTGCACACACAGCCCCCAGTCTACATACATATAAAGAACATGTAAAAGCCCCCTGGTAAAGGGAAACCTGTCACAGAAGAGTTGATTTTCTGATAATAGTGTTAAAAAAATGAATAAAAATGGGTTTACTGAAACGAATGGTCTTGTGATCATTGATTGCTTTAACCCCTCACTTCCACAGATGTTTTGTTCATACCATAGGCTTCTTCAATAAGAGCACAGTAAGGGTTAATGCCATTGCCACTGCGTTTGGATTCCTGCTCCCCAAGCCTCAGGATGTTCTCCAGCCCATTCAGTGCCACCTGCACAATCTTTGAGTCCATTACTGTAAGGAGGTCGCAGAGTGGTTTGATGCATCCCAGTTCTACTAAATACCTGAAAAACACCACAGGGAAACCAATAAATTGCCTGAAAAATTATAATTGGAGAAGCTATTTAAGCACTTGGCATAAAGGTCTGAGAACAAACACAATTAAATATCAACCTGACTGAAGGAATGATAGACAACTATTTGTATCCAGTAAGTTCTGCTGAAACAATGAAAATAACTTTAAAATACCTTATCTGCCTCTAGATTAAATCTTGTAATTCTGTAATTTAGAGTTTCTAGGATTCCTATTAATATAAACTCTAATAAATGAATGTATTTACGTTTTTATTTTGTACAAAACTGCATCTAAACATAAGGTACCAGCAGAAGTTAAACAAGAAAAACAGTGCACATGATAGTCTTGGCTGAGGGGCTGAGCCATTCCTCTCCAAACCAATAATGCACTTTGTTAAAATCTACAACAACCAGTAAGAAATTAATATAAAATTTGCATTTTTTTTTTTTTTTTTCACTTAGGAGAAATGGTTCAATTAATTAACTAAATATTACAGCTGAGAAGTACTTTAGGGATAAATCACTTAAGAAATGAATAGCTCATTCACAACTAGATACGAAGACATGGGATGCAACAGTGGGAGCATAAAGAAAGTTTTGCCAGTTTCTAGGTGATTAGTTTGATTTCTTGCATTAACACTAATTCACTCAATTGCATTGGAAGATTTAAACCACTTCATACTTGATCTGTTCAGCAGAGCCTCCAGAAGTTGCATTTGTGATTGCCCAAGCAGCTTCCTTTCTTGTCCGAAACTCAGCTGTTTGCAAGATGTTGATAAGAGCTGGGAAGATGTGGGCATCTATGACTGTCTGCAGAGAGAAATGGCATGGCATGGTTATCATAAAAATCAGAAATAACTTCCTTGTCCTAAGGTACTTGTGCTCTACACAACACATTAAACAATGAAATGTTATTTATGAAGGCACAAAAAAAAATCAGTTTTTGGCTTCACATTCAAAATCCTAGTCATCTGTGCTTCTCCCAAAAGAATTTTATCATTTATAAAAAAAGAAATAGTAAAAAAAATAATCCACAGCTGGCCCACATTCATGCTGAACTGAATGCCATATCTAATGTGTTCCAGAGTCACACCTTGAACAGCAAAAGAATGCTATACCTCCCTTAGTTTTCCAGGTAGTTAATTATTAAGTCAGTAAACAACTAAGTCATTAAGATCCTCTAAACACAGGAAAAAAAGAATTCATAAGCCTGTATGTCAGACTGCATTTCCACTGGGTAAGGCAGCAGAGCAAGAGCATGTATTCCAAGAACTCCTCAAAACAAGCAAGCACCAATATATTCTTTCCTGGGGAAAAGACAAAGCAGTGATGGTTGACTTTGGTTAGACCACCAAACTGGTGTAACTGAAGTGAGCATTTAATTAGTAAACTTTCTAGTAACTTCTTCTGGAAAGAACCAGAAGGGGAAGCAGAATGTCCCTGACCTGCTGGACACACTCCTCTTTATGCACCCCAGGTCACCATTGTTCTTCTTGTGCCTGCTGTCCCATGGAGAACTTCTTGTCCACCAGGGTTCCAAGGCTCTTTTCCATGTAAGCATGGTAGCCATTTGAGATGAACATGACAGAATCATGGCCAGGAGCTGGATCAGATCAGAGAGAAACCTCTGTGTCTGTGGAGTCAGCAGCTAGAGTGGGTGGGAGTCTCAGCAGCAGTACCTGGAGGAGCCCAGAAAAGGTGAATTCAGGGCCAGCAACTGGTGTCAGACCTTGGGTGAAGCTCCCAGCATCAGCTACTGAGCAGGATCACAGCCCATAGGGCCCATGTGCCTGGATGCCAGATACTAGGGAGACTGAAATTAAGTGAGGGTCTTGACTTAAAATCTATTTAAACTTATAAATTAGTAGAATTCCAGAACAAAGGGAACTAGCAATGGAGGGCAGCAAGTGGGAAAATCCCAGAAGATTGTTATTGTTTTCAGGAGGGATCAATCGAGTCTGGAATTCTTTGCTTCCATGCAAAGAATAGTGGGTAAAATTTACCTTCCCTCTGTGAAATGTGCATTTTGAAACTTTACAGAAGAAGCTGAATCCAGATCTCACATCTGGGTGAGTGCTCTAATTTCTAATTCTACCAATGTCTAATTCTGAGTCTTGTTCTATCATATGACAGGCTATAGGCATGTTCTTTATTTTTCTGCTCTATAATCTTGACCCAAACAAAACAGGTCAAAGCACCTTGATGAACTGCAGCCTCTCCCAAGGCACTTCACCAAAACAGACTGGCTTGAGAGAGAAGCAGACTATCAGTTACCATATTTTTACATTTTCTGTTGCTTGGCATGCAACAGAAGTGTCATCACCTTGTTCTAGCATGAGTACCCTTCAAAGTCCCTCTGACATACAGCAAAGTTTTCCAACTAGCAGTCTGCACTTGAAACTCTCAGAGCTTAGCTTTTAAAGAAAAAAAACCTTAACACTTTCACTGTATTTCAAAAGTCCAGTTGAATGTAATGAGGGTAGTAACAACAGAGCATTCACACAGAGAAAGTGATAACAGGATCCATTATTTATATTCTGTGTCTTGCAGCCTTTGCCCACAGCAGTTAATCTTGAAAGTAAATTAGAATGTCAAAGAATTACTAGCATTTTACATGGGAACAACAAATAGTATGCAAAGAAACTAAGTTTTCTTTTCAGTTTAAATTCCTTCTAAATGCTAAACAAGAAACCATTGAAGTAGAATTGTTATGTTTTGGTGTGGGTTTGTTTTTTTCTTCCTGAAGAAAAGCAAACCTTAGGGAGAGCAAAACTCTAAAGGAAAAGAGGTACTTAAAACTTCTCAGATTTTAGGTTTGAAATGTCTTTCAGTTTTAGCATTACTATCCTGCATGTGCCTGACATGGAAGCCTGTTAAAGACAGGGTTGCCCAGAAGAGCTGCTCCACAGCTGGCCCAGCCTGTGGCAGACCTTGGCATACAGGCTTTTTCCTGAGGTTTTCCTTTTGGAGGGAAATGCCAAGGCTGCAGAGTGACCTGGCAGGAGCCAGCAGTTCTTGCAGGGGAGGCTGAGGTGGTTGAGGTGTTCACAGGGCAACAGCAACCACACACAAGAAGCCCTGTGGAGTGCTGTGACCACAGTGGGCAAACAGAGCCTGGCACAGCAGTCCGAGTGGCAGCTCACACAGGAGAGCACTGAAAGCTCTGACATATGACCAGGGAAGGATGGCTTCCACTCCACACAAAGCCATGGCCTCTCTAAGCTCTGCACCCACCAGGACTGATGCAGCTTCCCAGAAGAATTTTCAGTGGGAACAGGAATGCAAGAGGGAGACTGATCATTGAATTGCATCCTGCCTTCCCCAACAGCCAGACATGAGACAGAACACAGAGAATTCCCTTTCCCCCCTCCAGCTGCCTGAACACAGGGAGCAGAAGGAGAGGAACAATGGTGAGAAGCTCCTGCCTGGAATGTGCATCCACTCTGCAACATCCCCACCTTCCCAGGTCACTATTAACTCCACAGAAGGGACAGGCCAGGAAAGAGGGGTGGTGGAGTGGACCTGGAGGTGTTTTAACTGTCTTGAGCTTAACGGTTGTGATGACAGGTTTGAGTTTTTATGGGTAAGACTCAGGGGGGAAGGCCAACAAGGCTGATATCTTGGTGGGAATCTGTTTTAGGCCACCCAACCAGGATTAAGAAGCAGATTAAATATTCCAGAAGGAGCTGGGGGAGGTCTGGTCTCACAATCATTACTGCTTGTCCTTGTGAGTGACTTCAACTCACCAGACATCTACTAGAAGTAAAATACAGAGAGGAATCAGTCAGGGGGTTCCTGGAACGTGTGGAAGATCACTTCTGACACAGCTGGTGAGAGTGCCAACTAGGGAGGGCTCTGTGCCAGACCTGTTGTTCAGAGAGAAGGTGATGTGAAGTTTGGAGGTCATAGTGACCACAAAATGGTAGAGTTTTCAGTTCTCGGGGAGAAGGAAGGGGTTGGGGGTCAGCAGAACTGCCACCTTGCACTTCCACAGGGCAGACTCCAACCTGCTCAGGAGACTGCTTGGCACAGTCCCTCAGGAAGCAAAGAAGGAAGGTAAAAGAAGCTCAGGAGGGCCAGACATTCCTCAAGAGGGAAATCCTTAAGGCAGTGAAATGGGACATAAGATGAGCTGGTGGGGAAGATGACCAGCCTGGCTGAACAGACACCTTTGTCTGGAAGTCAGGAAGAAAAGGGAAGTCTACAGTGTATGGAAGAAGGGGAAGAACTCTCAAGAAGACTACAAAGATGCTGTAAGGCTATGCAGGGACAAGTAGAAAGGCCAAAGCCCTATCACTCATCAGCAGTCCTGGCTAACTGGGGAGGTTCCAGTGGCCTGGAGGTTTGCAAATATGATGCCCATCCATAAGAAGGGTCAGGAGGCAGCACAGCAACAGCCTGACCATGGAAGTGATGCATCACTACCCCTAGGGGTATTGAAAAGATGGGTAGATGTGGTGCTGAGGAACATGGTTTAGTGCTGGGTTTATAGCTGGACTTGATCCAAAAAAATTCTAAGCTTCTATGACTAAAGTAGAGTATCTAAATGCAGAAGAGAATCACAGCTTTCAAACAAAATCCAGGTATTTCAGTTCAAAAACATGTACTTAAAGAAATATTTCAAAACATGTATCATACTTATTAGCTTTATATGGATTTTTCCAATCCAAAGACCTCTTGTGCTTGTCTCTTGGAAACACTCTATCCTTCTTATTTTAAATCAAGCTTCTTCACTTTGCAGTATTTGATTTTTAAAGGGTGAAGCTAGCTCAAAGTGAATTTTCAGAACTCTATCCCATCTGCATGGATGATCAACCTAAAAACATCAGTCACTGTTAGAGACTGGGTCTTCAGCAGCAGTATATTAGATTTCTATTTTGAGCTGGTCAATACCAGGTGAATTTGCTCCTCTGTGGGCTCCCACAAAGAAATCACAGAGGTCCCTTCCAGCCCCTGACATTGTGATTCTGTATGCAAAAATATACATATATATATATATATACACACATTTGGTATGCAGATGCTGACACTGTGTGTATTCATCTGACTGTGAAAGCAAACAAGTCTCACAGCATGCCTGTTTTCCTGCTCATGCAAGTGCTCTCATTACATTGAACAGATCAAGGTTACAGTCAGCTCCCTAGCTGGCAGCTGTGAATACTGTGATCTATGATATGACCTCCTCCTCCTCCTGGCTGAACATTTCAATTCACAGAGGCTTCTTAGTTCATGTTCCAGTTACCTTGTTTATCAATTCAATTTACAACTGCTTTCTGAATAACAGAGCAAACATTGGCAAGCCAAAGGTACTTCACAGGATGGCTTCAGTACAAAACCACTGCTAGCTGAGAGCCAGGAACAAAGCATTTCACAGCTCAGTGCTAATGGACTTTTCTGTTGTTGACAGACACCTAAGTTTATATACTCCAAACTGGGTATAAAGCAAAATTTTGGCCAGTTTACATAAAGTTGTTATATCAGGAAGAACCTGCATGATAGTAAACAGAACCTTGCTGAGGTGTCTCCAGCGTTTTTGTCTTACATAAATTAGCAATATATACTGCTGAGGTCTGCAGGCAGAATGAAGGAGTTAATGACATTCTGGTTCATCTGCCCTTGATGTGGGATATGATATGTGGGATTCCCCACATGCAGAAGCATGAGTTCAGACCACTTGTGCAAACTATGGCATAAACCAAACACTTTAAAGTCATTTTACAACTCTGTGAATTATGTTATTCCTCTTCCACGCTCTCAGTGTTGCTGTGGTCTTTTTGGAGAAGAAGCTCTGACAATTTTGACCCAATCTTTAACCCACTTTGGAAAAATGCAATCTCATTCCAGCCTTTCAAAAACTGACAGGCAATGTATTATTTACTACACCTGCCCACCTCACAGTTCAGCAAGGACAGGGACCCATTAAGGAGGAAAAATATGGCACAGATCCTTTTGCTCCCATGCCTAGCCATACTCAGGTTTCCAGATATGTTTTTTTTCTGAGAATTTAAGGTATATTAGAAAAGAAGTGATAAGTTTCTTAACCTGTCAAGAGGAGAGAACTCCTATGATGTCTTCAGTATAGAGAAGCTTGTGTCTGATGCTCTGCCTTTCATAGCTTTTCAACGGGTTGCGAAGTTAGAGACAGAACATGTTCTGAGGTATGTGACAGCCTCTCATACCCTTCAGAAGGGTCCACAGGCAGGATTTAGCTTCAGTTGTGCAGTTCTCCTTCTGCCTCCCAGGAAGTTGTAGTTCCCCTTCGCCCTGACTGGGGAAGCTATCCACTGCAGTACAGCAAAGCTGTATACAAACTAGGAAATTAACAAACAAAAACTATACTTAGTGACAATCACGACTGCATCAGGATATACACATCCAACCCACACCTTCCAAGCACAGAAATAAAGAGGGGAAAGACTGCTGTATTCCACCACACTTTTTCTCTGGCCTAGGCACTGTTGTGAACACACTCTGAAAGGCTTTCACTTCCACCTCTGGTGGGGGAAAAAAACCAAACCCCAAACCTCCTTTGCTTTAAGATGAGCTACAAAAGAAAGTTCAGCACTGACACATTACATGCATGTTCACTTATATTGCCTTAATAACAAAGTTTATTTCATGGTGTTGGAGTGCAAATCTAATGGTGATAGGCTGCTGCCTTATCTGTGAGGAATGGCAGTGAAAGCCTTGGAGTGTGCTACCAAACAGCATTATAGGCAGTGTGAAAGTGGAACTGAATAGACAAGTCCTTCCCTCTAACTTTATATTTCTATACTTTAGAGTGGGTGGGTGGATGGAGGGAATGTAGCCCAATGCAATCTTAACACTAAATATAGCTCTGTCTGTTAATAATTAGGTGAAATACCTATTAGATTTATCTAAATGCTTCATTTCCTTCTAGATTATGGCTTGAGCACTACCCAAAGTTTCCACAGTATTTTAAGATGCTGACTACTTTGGAGCAACAACCCATAAGTCAGTTCAGCTGCTAACTTACACAGATATTAGGGTTGGAAACTTGGAACTTGCAAGAATGTGGTTTATGCCAGGCAGATGTTTAAGGAAAAAAAAAAAAAGCCATGTGCTGATAGTATTCCTGTCCAATTTCTGGTTAGAGACTGAAATGCCAATTAAATTACCAAGACTGGAATATATCTTACTACAGTCTATGACCTCTAGTAGGAATTACTGAGCAGTCTGGAGACACTGAGGAGTAAGGAAAATAAATTCTTTTGTTTAGAGCTGCATCTAATTCCAGAATTATTATAATATAATTA
>JAOEGS010020078.1:0-11635 GCA_025447755.1 Corythornis vintsioides
GGAAAGCCCTCCAGGGGTCCCAGGGACTCCACCCCTGCCCTGGGCAGCCTGGGACAGCCCTGCAGGGGAAGAAATTGTTCCTGCCTGCTGCTGAGCAAGCCCCAGGAGACTGTGGAGATCCCTGTTCCCCAAGGCCCATTTGTCTCCCAGTTGTAGAGAGTGGATGGATTTGTGCTCTTGCTGAAATCTATGACTCTGGGCTGCTTGGCTCTATAAGCAAGAATTTATCTGCTCAGCAGTTCTGCTCATTTCCAAGTGGACAATTTATCTATAAAAAGCAGCCTCACCCTGACAGGGTCTCCTGGTGGCAGCTCCAGGAGCTCTTGGGTGTGCTGGTGACAGGAGGGTTTGGTTTTAACTCACCTTCCTCCCCTCTGCCTTGGGTTCTCCAGCCCTGCTGGCTGATCACACCCATCACTCCCTGCCCCACCAAGCAGCAGCTGAAGGCTGCTGGGAGCCTGACAGCCCTAGAATGCCAGCTGGGAAGTGGGTGGAAACAAATCTTTTGTCAAACAGTTAAAACTCCATTCTCTCCAAATTAATGGAATCACAAAGAACATCCCCGTGCACGGGTTTCACAGCTGGAAACAAAGGCAGCCTCACCTCCCCCTCTGTTAGCTGTCAGGGGTGGAAACACAGCAGCCCCTGCCTTGGATCTCTGCATGGAGCTCCATGGAGGGATGCTTTCCTCACTCACCTCAGGACACCACTTGAGGTACAAGCCACACTCAGCATCACCTCTCCTCCCAGAGACAGTCACAGCAGCTCAGACCACAGCCCCACCCAGCCCATGATCTCATCTCTGGCAGCAGGGAAGGGGGTGATGCCCAGGAATAGCAGAGGCACCACTCACAGGGCACCCTCTAGACGCCAAGGGAGGCAGATTTACAACCAGGGAGGAGAAGAGATTGTCTGTGCAGAAACAGTTGTGCAAGAGAACACCTCTCTGCCCAGCCCCAGCAGCACAAACCAACACCTGCCATCCAACAGCTTCCTCCTGGACATTTCCATCCCAACCCTCAGTCTGGGTCCTGCTCTGCAACTGCCAAGCCATGAAAGAGTGTTTGTTATTAACACATCTCTCTATAATTAGGGGGCTTAGCAGGGAGCTGGGGATTCACATGTCCTCCTTGCTGATGAAAGGCTTCTAGGTAGCCCCTTAGGTGACAAGTGAAAATGAGTTTCTGCAGCCAAAACGAAACCATTTGGCAGCATTTAGCAGAGATGGCATTTTCTGCTCCAGAAGGGCCAGGAATTGGAACAGCATGAAGCATTCTAGATCAAGATTGAGATGTGCTGGCCAAGCTGAGTGGGTGTCTCACAGAGCAGAGCAGCAGTGGGTGCTGAAGTCCTGGATTGAGATATGTTGGCAGAGCTGAGATGGGGAATGGTGCCTGGTTTGAGAACAACACAGAGCCTGTATTTTAATTAGAGCTCCTCTGCTCATCTGCACAGCTCAGCACAAACCTGCCTGCTTTAGGATCCAGCCACCTCTGCTCTGCAGTGCCCAGCTACAGGACTAGGAGCAATGGGATCAACTGCAGCACAGAAGGTTCCAGCTCCACATGAGGAGAAAACTCTTCCCTGTGAGGGTGCCAGAGCCTGGAATGGGCTCCCCAGAGAGGTTGTGGAGTCTCCTGCTCTGAAAAGGGGGTTGAACCTGACCTCCAGGGTCCCTTCCAGACCCTGACACCCTGGGACCTGCAGCACACACCTTGCCCCAAGCTGCCCAGGGTTTGCTGGCTCCAGCTCGGGGTCAGCTCCCAGGCAGCACGGACATGCACCACCAACCCCAGAGACAATAAAGGGAATTTGGAGCTTGGGAAAAACTCCTCCCCTTGCACAGTTTAAGCTGCCCAAAGTAGGTCAAAGGGAACAAGCTCATTTGAATATGTAAATCCAACTTAACAAATAGTGAACACAACTGCTGTCAAACTTGGGAGCTCCACCTAAGACAACCAGGTCTTCCCTGTGGGAAGCTTTGACTTTCACCCCTTCCCTTTGCCCAGCTCCACCCCCTTTCCTCTGGAAAAGCCTCTGCTTCTCAAACTAAGGCCGTGGTCAGCAGAACACAACTGCAGGAGGTGCTGGAAAGCTTCAGGCAGGGAGGGTTGCCAGCCTGGAGTGGCTGCTGGGGGCTCCTTTTCCAACCAGGAAGAAATTCCATCTTTTGTCTGCCTCCTGCACACAAAGGCTCTCATTTCTTTCTTCCCCCTTTTTTCTTGTTCCTCTCCCAACAGGCCAAGGCTGTTGAAAAACATCACCCCACTGCTGCCCCCCTCACCCAGTCACATCCAGCTCATACCACAAAGCTGCATCAAGAACCAGACTCCTCACACAGAGCACCCCACAGAAACAAAGGGCAACCCCTGACGTGAAGTTTTCACTCTTGCCATTCTGAATTCCACCCTCACCTTTCTCTTCCTCTGCTTTATTGGAGGTTTTCTGGTGAAAACTCTTCAGATCAGTAACACCCCTCTGAAGTGACACCAAGAAGCTGCTGCTCAGCTCTTGAAGTGAACAGGGAACCTCTTACCTTTTTTCTGGGATGAAGATGGCAAAACAAACCCTCCAATTCCTTCTGCAGCCTCATTCAAGTGCACTGACAACAACTGTTCAGCAGCAGCAACTCCCAAGCAGCTTCAATCTTGGTTCTGGGAATAAAAAGACAACTTTAAGTCCTCAGGGCAACAAGGTATTAGCATCAGATGATAAAATCATCCCAAAATGGGATCATGGCTGAATTCCCCTAGGTGTTGCTGTATTAAGATGGGTTCTCCACTCGTGGCCTGACCCTCTGAGGACAGGGTGCTAATAATGGGGTCCTTGAGCTGTGACAATGCCCTGGGTCCTGGCTGCCTCCTGGGCACATCTAATGATGATGTTCTGTGACAAGGCTATAAATAGAGGTGCTCCCAGGGGTGACAACCTGATTGCAGGCAGCAGGGAGGGGGTTCTGGCAGGTATTTGCTGTGCTCTCCACAGCACTGCTGCTTAGAACTGCAGGGAAATTGCTGAAGGAGAGGAAAAGAAATAATAATAATAAAAAATAGTAAACTTGTTCCACTAAAAAACCCTCCTGATGAAACCCAAAGGAAAAAGAGGATTACACATTAACAGGCAGGCTGAGGGGAGATGAAGATAAGCAGTTATTTAAGCAGGTAGCTACTGGAGCAGAAAGAAGTGTTTGAAGAACTTCTTGGAGGACATAAAAGGCAGCAAGGCCTCTAGTTTGGTGTTGGGGTTCTGTTCTTAAGGTGGTGGTGTCTAGAGGTCCCTCCCAACCCCTAACATGCTATAACACTTTGGGTTAAGAAAGCCAACCAGTGTCCCTGCACACCACCCACTGCCAGGTGAGGAGGGGTTTTCCTCACCCTCTCCTTCTTTAGCAGTTCTGGCCTGTCCTGCCCACCTTTGCACCCTCAATCTTCATTTGCTCCAAGGAGAAACTTCATAAGAACAGTACAAATAATAAAAATCTGTATTTGGTAAGGAGTAGTGAGAAAGGGAACCTGACCAGCAGCCCAAAGGGCAGTCATGAATTGAGGGATGAGCTGGTGACTGCTAATCCCTGCATCCTAAAAAGACCAAAAAAAATCAGGCAAAAGCCCATCTCCTGCACTGTTTGTTTTGTCAGTCAGGAGATGACAATCACTCACAACACAGAGCTGAGAATGAAAACGTTCAGCTGCCTCAGCCAACGCACCGTGGTGCAGTTGTCAAACCCTCCCAGCTTTTGTCACCAGTCTCAGAGCTGATGTCTCTGTGATTTCTAAAGCAGCCCAGGAAAACTCCCCTTCATTAAGAAGGGAAATCTCCCCTTTCCTTGCTGCAGCAGCTCTGAGGGAAGGAACAGACAGCAAAGGGCTCGTCCTCCTGCTGCTCCCAGCACTGCCTGCCTCAGGAGGGCTGTGGGCAGGGAGCTGATGGAGGGAACTCACCGTGGAGAGGGCACAAAAGAGGCCAAGAGCCGAAGCTGTGTGACAGGGGAGGAGAGAACAGACACCAGGGCAGCAATCAGCTGCAGGTCAGTGCCTGCTTTGCTGGGCAGGAGCTGTTCAGAGGCATCGGTGTGAGGCAGGGCTGAGGGCCAGGAGTGCCAGGCTCTGATCTGCCTGTGAAAAACACAACACACTGACCCACCGAGGTGCCAGAAGAAAGGGGGCACCGTGAGGAAGAACCCGAGAAAGGGCAGACACCGCCCACAGACAGGCTCAGTGCTGCTAACAGAGCGAGGGCCAGGCCCCGAGCCCCAGCACAGGCTCCCCGCTGCCTCAGGGGACCCTGCCCCGCAGCGATGCCCCGCACGGAGCCGCTGTCCCCTCCGCACCGCCATTTCCCCTCACGAAGCGCTGCGCAGCCTCCGCCTCCCGCCTTATTCCCGTACCCGCTTACGCAGGCGGCCTAATGCAGGCCACCCAGAGTTACGCAATTTGCGTTGAGAGACGAGGCCGCGCTACCCAGAGTTACGCAGTTTGCTCTGAGGGACGAGACCGCGCTACCTAGTTACGCAGTTTGCGCTGCGAGATGAGGGCGCGCTACCCAGAGTTACGCACTTTGCGCTGAGGGAGAGCTACCCAGTTACGCAGTTTGCGCTGCGAGATGAGGCCGCGTTACCCAGGGTTACGCAGTTTGCGCTGCCGCCGCGCCGCCCGCGTAGGCTCTGCCCCTATTCCCGAAGCGCTTTTACGCCAGCGAGCCGGCCGGCGTGGGCGGAGCGCTTACGGAGGCGGTGTAAGGAGTCCGCTCGGCCGCTCCCCGCCCCTCCTCAGACGTGGCGGGGCGGGAGGGGGAGGAGCCGGAGCCGGGCGCCTCACTGAGCGGAGCGAAGCGGGGGCCGAGCCCGCTCCCGCGATGTGGCAGAGATCGGTGTGCGTGGGCCTGCTGGCCCTGGCGCTGGGCTATCTCTGTCTGCTGGGCCCCGAGCCGGCTCCCTCGGCTCTGCGGCACCTCTCGGCTTGGCTGTTGGCGGGGCTGAGCCGCGCCCGCTCCCTCGAAGCCCGGATGGTGTCGGCCTGGCAGGCGGCCATCGTCCGGCCGGCCCGGCCCTGGACGCGCGTCGCCGTCGGGTAGGTGAGCGAGCGGCGGCGGGAAAGAAAGAGCGCCTCTGGCGGCGGGGCGGGCGGGATGTGGCGCCGCCTGGCGGAGAGGAGGAGAGGCTGCGGGAGGGGTGGAAATTCTACATTTTTAATTGATTTTCTATTGATTTTGTATTGATTTCTCTGTGTGCTCGTACGTCTAGATCTGGCTATCAGCTCTGCTGCCCGTGTCCCCAGCAGAGACAGGCTGCTGGTGGGGCCGTGGTGGAGCACAATGAGGTGCACTCAGGCCTCTGGCCAACATGGCTGGGGCTCCTCATGCCTCCCTGTGTCCAGTGCCATGGCCAGGAGCTGCCTGGGCATCTCTGGAACCATGGCTGGGCACTCCCTGCTCCTCTGTCTCCACCAACATGAGGGGCACTCCCTGTTCATTTTCAGGGTGTTTCTCCACAAGCAGGAGCAGCCACCCGCTGCATTGTGTAGAGCTGGACCTCAGTTGAGGGGATTAATGGTCCAGAAAACCACGGAAAAACAACTGATCCACTTGGCAAGGTGCTGTCTAGGAGACCTTATCCCCAGCCATAAAATAAATAAATCCAGGGAGGCTGGGGAGCTGCTGGCTCTTCTCCAGGAAGGTGGCAAGTGCAGGGCACAGCCTGGGAATAAATAGGAACAAGAGGGGAGTTTATGAAGCAGAGAAGTGATTGAAGCCTCAGGGACAGGGGAGAACTCAAGGAATCAAGATGAGAGAAGAGGAGAAACTGAGGGACAACGTAGGAGACACTTGTGTGTGCCCAAGGGAAATCCAACACCCTTTCTCTTTTTAAACTGGAAAGAGGGTGAGGGGAAAGATGACTGATCTGAAATGCTGGTTGGAAGTGGGACCATCTCTTTTGGTGTTATATATAGCACTTGACTCACTTGCCTTTCAATATAAGGACATGGCAGGATGACTTTGACTGGAAGACTCAAGTATTGGAAGAAGTTGCTCCACGGCTCTCTCCTCCCTTCTCTCCCCAGCGTCAACGCCTGCGTGGACGTGGTTCTGTCCGGAGTGAAGCTCCTGGAGGCTCTGGGCCTGGAACCTGGAGAGGGACAAAACCACGGGGTGCTGAATTCCAGGCAGGATCTGAAGGAAACCTTCTCCCACTTCATGGAGAAAGGGGCGGCCGCCGAGCGCTTCTTCAGCGACGCCCAGGCCTTCCGGAGCATCGCGCGGGCGGCCGCCGACCTCCCCGGAGCTCAGGTGAGTGCAGCTGCCCCCTGAGCATGGGAGGCATCTGGGGGTTGGGATGTGAAGCCTTGAGGTTTAGAAGCAGAGTGTTGCTGCTGTGATTTACAGTAGATCTTGTAAATACAGCTCAGTGCCACACGAGCTGTTGGTGGCACCTTCCGGCTGCTCTGGGGATGGAGGAAGAGATCTCGGTGCCTTTCTGGTCACAGCTCTCCTGGGTTGAGTTGTTTCTTGCCATGTTGGCCCTCTGGAATCACCTGATTTTTAGCTGTAGTCTTCTACAGCCTCTTTTCTGTCACCTCTGGTCTTCCTGACAATCCAGCTCAAAGCTCAAGTAGGAATTGATTACTTGAAAGCTTGACCTTTCTTACCTGAAGGAACTTTGACAGTTCCACTCGTTTCATGTGGGCACAGGCAGCAGGTTTCACTTTGATTTTAAACTGGGGGTTTTCAAACTGTGCATTGAGATCTCACAGAGAGTTGTGAAATTGTTTTGTTTTCAGCCCAAAGAAGCTTTACTGACTTTGTCTCTCCTGGACTGGGCACTGGAGGCTCCCCCTGGGATCATGGGGTCAGTTTGGGCCCCTCACTCCCAGCAGGACACTGAGGGGCTGGAGCGTGGCCAGGGAAGGGCAGTGGAGCTGGGGAAGGGGCTGGAGCAGGAGTGTGGGGAGGAGCAGCTGAGGGCCCTGGGGGTGCCCAGCCTGGAGAGAAGGAGGCTCAGGGGAGACCTTCTGGCTCTGACAGACCCTGACAGGAGGCCAGGCTGTGGAAGTGGCCAAAGCTCTGAAAGCAGGGGAACACTCACAGCCTGCCTCTGTTTGCTTTACAGCTTTTTGTAGGAGGAAATGCTGCTCTTATTGGTCAGAAGCTTGCAAGAAATCCAGACCTGAAGGTAGGTGTTCCAAAAACTGGGTGCTGTTCTCCTGTCTGTAATGAGGAGCATGTTACTTCCCTGTAGATTTGGGGGATCTTGCAGTAACTTCTTTGCTTCTGGTGAATTATTATTTTTTTTTTATCATTTGTCTACTTGATGCTCTGAAATGGTAGCAAGGGAGTGGCAGCAAAACCTTGATGGTTATGTCTCATTTTCTAGATCCTCCTTTGTGGCCCAGTTGGTCCAAAACTCCATGAGCTACTTGATGACAACGTGGTTGTGCCACCTGAATCCATGCAGGAAAGAGATGAATTCCACCTCATCTTGGAGTATCAAGCAGGTACCTCCCCAAAAGCTGAACCTCAGCTGGGAACCCCAAACATCACTAAGATGTGAAGCTGTTGGGATTTTAATTGGGCCATTCTGAGGCCATACTGGCAGCTGTCACTGCTGAGCTGCTCACTCTGTGTCCTTCATGGAGCTGCAGGGGGTGACCAGACATCTCAAAGTCTTCAGAAACCTTTTTCCCTTTGTAACTGAGTAGCTGTAAATTCTGCCTCGTGCTGCTGCCTTGGACATCCCTTTGGGATCCCTTCTCCACAAACTCTGGTCACGTCCCCCCCAGTGTCACCAGTGGATAGACTGGGAGAGCTGAGTGAAGAAATACAGGGGCTGGTTCTTCTGTAACAGCCTCAGAAGTGCTTGTAGCTCAAGAGCTTTCTCTTGCATCTCTCTGCTTCACCCTTAGGTGAAGAGTGGGGAGGGGTGAGAGCACCCAGTGCCAACCGCTTCATCTTCTCCCACGACCTCTCCAATGGAGCCCTGAACATGCTGGAGGTGTTTGTGTCCAGCCTGGAGGAGTTCCAGCCTGATCTCGTGGTGCTTTCAGGACTTCACATGATGGAGGGGCAGAGCAAGGAGATGCGCCAAAGACGACTCATGGAGGTGAGATACTTGAGCTCCAGCATCTCCCAAAGTTCCATTGCAATGAGTGCTTCATGGCAAAGTCCTGGTTCCCACCTGTGAGCTTGTCCCTGGGAGTCCTGGTTCCCACCTGTGACCTTGTCCCTGGGAGTCCTGGTTCCCACCTGTGAGCTTGTCCCTAGGCTGCATCTTGACATCTCCCACAAGCCTTGCAGCACTGAATGCTGAGGAGCACGTGAGCTGTAGGAACAGCCCAAGTCTAATCCTGTAACACCAGCATTGCTGGGTTGTCTAGGGAGAAAAAGCTCTGGTTGCCTGGCTGTTGAGAGAGTTACTGGAACTTATCAAGTGGCTACATCACCCTTCTTCTACCCCAGAGACTCCAGCTGATGAAGGTTCTAATCCAGACTTGCATTCTTCAGCAGCATCTGGGGAAGATAATCCAAGAGGCAGCTTTTCCTCTGAGCCCAGAGGAGCTCCACCAGATTTCCCTGTTATTTACTTGTATCTCTGAGCCAAACCCCCTTTGTCCTTTCTGTCTCTGAACGAATCCTTGGTTTAGGGTCTTTTTATTCCCCTGCAGGCCGTGGCTTCCATCTCTGATATCCCAACTGACATCCCCATACACCTGGAGCTGGCCAGCATGACGGATCAGGATTTCATGAGCAGCATCATCCATCAGGTAACAAACATTATCCATCAGGTAACAACATCTTTTTGATCCCTTGCAGAAGACAGATTCCTTGAGCTTTAGGAAAGGAATATTCTGAGGAGGTAGCCTCAACGAATAAGGAGTTTTTGGGGCAAAAAGAGTGTGCACCCCTGCTGTGAAAGGTGCTGCTGGCCAAGTGACTGGTGGGCTGGTTGAGCTGGGGAGGCCTGTGCAGTGTCCAGGAGCCTGAACGAGGAGGCCCGTTGCTGTTGTTACGGCAACACCACCCCGAGGGAAGGCCGGAGTTGGAGGCTGAAGTCTGACCCCCCTCTCTGAAGGAAACCCCCTCGTGCTGGTGTTTTCTGTTAGCAGGTCTTTCCCCTGGTGAACTCCATCGGGCTGAACGAGCAGGAGCTGCTGTTCCTCACCCAGTCCGCCTCCGGCCCTCACGCCTCCCTGGCCGCCTGGAGCGGAGTTCCCGACGTGGGCGTCGTCAGCGACATCCTCTTCTGGCTCCTGAAGGAGCAGGGGAAGGAGGAGGAGGAGGAGAGAGCTTCTGACCTCACCCGGATCCACTTCCACACTCTGGCCTACCACATCCTGGCCACAGTGGACGGGCACTGGGGGAACCAGGAGGCGGCGGTGGCGGCCGGCGCCAGAGCGGCGGGAGCTCAGGCCTGTGCCACCGACACCATCGACGCCAGCAGGGTCTTCCTCAAAGCTCCTCTGGAGTTTCTCACTTCCCAGCTGGAGGAGCCTTCCAGAGTCTCCTTAGACCCCGATGAGCCCGTGGTGCGTTGGCACAGAGGGGGCATCTCCTTCCATTTCACCCCCGTGCTGGTGTGTAAGGACCCCGTGCGGACCGTGGGGCTGGGGGACGCGATTTCAGCCGAGGGGCTGCTCTACTCTGAACTCTACCCTCACTAAAAGGCCAAGAGCCTCCTCCTCCTTCAGTCCTCTGCTGTGGGGAGTGGTGTGGGATGGGGTCAGAAGCAGGGGTGGGGGGTGGTTTGGTGGTCAGGACAGAGCTGGAAAAGAGCCAAAGAATCATTCCGGGTACGGACTGTCGGATACATTCCAGGCTGGGAATGCTGCAGCTTTTTGGTGCAGGCATTGGAGTGTTTACTGTGAAAATTGGCTTTGCTTTATCTCAGGCCTGTGGGGAGGAGAGGATCAGGATGTCCCTTTGGTTTGGAGCTCGGGATGGGGATTATCTGGCAGTGCTGGCAAACAGCAGCAGGGAGAGCTCAGCCTCAGCCCCTGCCTCTCCCGGGAGAAATGAACAATAAAAGGCTCCTGTGTTATCTCCTCACTGCACCTGGCAGGAGCAGAACCTCCCCCTTGCTTGGCCTGGTGAGGGTGAAACCTTGGAGTGATGAAATTACCTCCTGGCCTCCGTGCCCCCAGCATCAGAGACTCCCAAAATGTGATCCACCTTTCTACCCTCAAAAGCAAAACCCACCCCCCTGGAGGCTGCCTGGATGACTTGGCTCTGGGACTGAAGGATTCAGCTGAGCCCTGGCAGCCTGGGGGTGGTTTGTGGGCAACCAGAAGTGAAGATAATCAGGGTTTCAAGGTGGGGAGGCAGCTTTATTTTCTTGCCAGGTAAACCTGGATGTTCTGTGCTACCAGGGGGTGCTTCTGGCTGCTGTTCTATGCAGGTTGGAGACTAATGATGATTATTTTCTTGTCTAAGAATGGCTGTGCAATTCTCTCCAGTCTCCTGCCCTCTGTTCAGAAGGGTTAGTGAATTAGGGAAAGCTCCAAAAGCAGCATTTTTCAGGTGAGAAATCCTGTAGCAGAGGCTGGGGGTGGCTTTAGGACCAGCTTTGCACCTGGGTGGAGGGGAGGAGGCTCTGCCTGTTCCAGTGTGACCTGCAGCTCTGTCACTGCTGGTCCCTTGTTGGCAGACACCCCCCTGAGTGCTCCCTGAGGATGAAAAGCTGACAGCTGCTGGAACTGGAACTGACCCAGCACACACAGGGCTGGCAGCAGCTCTTCCCCCTGTCCTACCACAGCTTGTGTTTCCCTGCAGCTTCTCCCATCCTCATCCTCTGTGTTTTATCCCAGTGCAGGATCTTAAGACTGGAAATATTTCTATCAAGATTATTTTTTTATTATTATTATTCTTCATGGGACTTTGGTCTAAAAAGAAGTTCAAAGAAATCTCATTTCAGCCATCTATAAAAGTTCTGAGGCCATTAGCAAGGTTATTTTGCATCCTCTGACATCTCAGCCTTCTGGACCACCAAAGCCAGCTGGAAAACCCATCCTTTGCTGACACTGGATCCCACTTCCCTCCCCAGGCCAAGCTGTGAGGATCCTCAAGCTGGAAACACAACTAAACTGCACAGAAGCAACAGCCCTGCTGCTGTGTTTGGACTTCTCTCTTCCAAAAACCCATTTGCAGGAATGTGAGGCTGATGGGACTTGGCATTGCCTTAAAAAAAAATCCTTTTAAATAAGAAATGAAACCTTGAAAATCCTGTAACTGCACCAACAGACCTTGGCTGAGGTGGTTTTATGCTTGTATTTAACAGGAGTGTTACAGGCCTAACTTATCCATTTCTTTTTCCATTACTTGGAATAAATAAGTGCTGTGAATGACAATGAAAAATGGGGTTTGTTGCTTGGAAGAGACCTTTCAGCTCCTGGAATCCAACCATCCCCCAGCCCTGCCAGGGCACCACTGCCCCATGGCCTCAGCACCACAGCTCCAGGCCTTGGAAAGCCCTCCAGGGGTCCCAGGGACTCCACCCTGTTGATGTGTGGCACATCCCTTGCCCTTCAGCAACAGCAGCACCAGTTAGTAACAGGTGAGAGACCAGCAGTGAGTGTTGGCCTGGGCTCAGGCTGGTGAATAATGACTTTTGTGGCTGGTGCAGCTTGGTTTGAGGGAGCAGAGGAGC